>CBVK0103075206.1:0-12600 GCA_900067695.1 Picea abies | reverse complement strand
TATTCTTAAAACATTGTGAGAATTTCAAGGATATATAATTTATATGATACAAAAACAATAGAGTATGAAGAATTTGAACTTAATTTATGTGATAAATTAAGAATGACTAGGGTGAAAACAACTTTTTGTTTGGAGTGCCCTATTTGTACATGGACATGAAGGCTCAATTTGAAGTTTTTTGTATAATACAAACCAATTAGGAAGTAGATATGGATATTGAATTCCAATACTCCCTTGAGGAGGAAATTCCTGTATCCATTTATTTTAGTTATCTTATAAAAAAAGAGTGTCCATTCATTGTGTTTCTTAGCTAGAAGAGGTTTCATAAATGGAGAATTTCATTTCATGTCAGTGTTTTGAGTGCAAGCAAATTTCATAAATCCATTTAAACTTTGAAATTCCATTCCATTTCATTTCAACTTTGTCATTTTCTTTCATACATTTATTAGGAATCACACTTACATGAATGAACATAAAAGAGAGAAGGATAATCTTCCCTCAAATAATAGGTTCAAATAGATAAAAGGAGGTTGGGGTAGAAAGGTTGATATATTACAATAGTTGATTGCAATGTGTGAAGTGTTTGTGGAGAGAGGAAGTTAAATATTCTTTATGACATTTTATTTCATGAAAGAATTGGAGTGGACTTCCATTACATAGGGTGGTAAAATTTATACTAAAGAAGAATTTGAAGCAAACTTGAAGAAAACTAAGATCTCCCTAGTAGAAAAATCGATGGTCTCACAAGTTTCCCTAAAGTTAAGATACATAAATGGCTCACTAACTTTGTCATTAACAATATGGAGCATTGAACTCTATTATTATGGAACATGTCAATTTAAATAGCATTGATATTGTAAAATTTCACTCAAGGAAGAGGAAGAAATCACCGTGGGAAATCTCTTTGATCACATCAAAGTGTGTGTGAACCAAGCCTTGGAGGAAATATCCAAGATATCTTGAATATGACACAGTTAGGAGGACATATGGGGACCCGAACATAAACTATAATTAAGATCTATTTATATGTGCGGAATTGTGTTTAATAAAGAAGTACATGACAAACATTTCATTAAAACTCACCTTACTCGAATGAACATGGTATTAAAAACCAAACAAGATCAAATTCGGGGCATGACTAGAAAATCCATAGCATGTTATCTCATCCCTTAAGTGGTCCGGAGGACATATGGGGACCTGAATATTTAATAATTTTGAATTGACCAATTTAGATCTAGTTTTATGAAAAAAATTGTAAAAAACGGTCAGTAAGTTATAATTGATCAAAAATATAGTTCCTTATTTGAGTGGACCAAGAAAGTGAACTAAACAAGATGATTCCATAATACTACATATCCATAAATACATGTACTTTCAATGCAAAATAAAAAATTATGGATTGTATGTCACTTGTTTAAAGAAATTGTAATGGTATGCCATCTTCAATTATCCGTTCATGATCAGCTTTTGACATTTTCCATTTTATAACTTTTATTTTTTTCCTTGATGAACCTCTATTAGATTTATGCGCACTGCACATACCAAATGACTATATTGACAACTTATGACATCCGAATGATAGTCTTGAAAGTGAACATGACTATCGGTTTTATGGATTTCTTGAAAAAAAAAGCATTTCAATACGATGGATCCTCTTTCATATATAAAATCGTTATCATCAAAATATTCTAATAACCTCATCGTTCCTTTTGTGCATCGCATCAAATAATATTTCATGTTTTCAATGTTGTCTTTCCTTTTGTGCATCGCATCAAATAATATTTCATGTTTTCAATGTTGTCTACAGGTGCAACCATGACAAAGACATCTCCTTTAAATAATTCGATATGTCCCAACAAGAAATTCTCGTTGGATTAGAACACATGCACGTGCCATTACTCATCTACTATATATAGATTTTATATATCCAACTTACAAGTACATCTACAAGTTGTTTAAATATTTAACAAATATATTTAATAATTGAAACATAGATTAACTTCTCTAACAAGATCGAAAACTCTATCGTCATCAATTGACACTATATTTTCATTTGATTCCATCTCCTTTGAGTTTGCGAGTGGAATTTTCCCTTTTGTATTAAGTTTGATATGTCTCCATGTTAGAATATAAGATATGTGCTCATTTTTTCCATAGACAATATAGGAATATTGTCACCTAACCATAGGCATGTAGCCACCCCCAAGAACCTTTAACCTTGATAGATGGAATATGTCCGGAAGCAGATCTTAAAACCAATAGCCAACCAAGATAGCATATATTTCTCTAAGTCTAGCATATAAAAAGAAATTCCAAACCATAAACAAACTAGAAAGTCCAAACCATAACCAAAGACCAAAACCCCAATTGCAATAGTTGCAACTGCACTCCCTCTCCAAACTTGCACACCACTAGTCTTTATGCAGTTGTGAGAGTGTGAATGACAAATGAGCTCTAGCACCCTCTTATTTATAGCTCTCTTTGTCACCTGTCCAGGCCGAATTCGTCTTTTATAGGTTAACACTTAAATATTAATTATTTTATTGAGTCAACATGTCTTCTAGGGTTTCTACACATCATTTTAGGGTTTATCTTCCTTCCCGGAATATTCTAGTTTCATCATGGGTTACATGTAGAGGTTAATACCTCTTTCATATACCATAATATCAACACTCCCTCCTAGCTAGGGAGGTATTAAAGGAAATGGTCTTGAGAAAAAATAGACCATTCAACTAGTAGCATCATCATAGCCACACAGGCTATCTCGTGATCAAATCATGAGTACCAACATCACTATCTAACTAGATAGTCTCTGTGGAAATAAGAACAATGCCATCCAATAGAACACAATTGTGTCTATTCATAGTAGTATAAAACTACTATCCAGTGGTACACAACCACTCCTAGTAGCACACGTCTACTAACCAGTGACACATAGACAATACCAGTGGATCACATCCATCACAGTATCATATATCTATTGTCCAGAGACATACAGTCTCCACAATAATCATATCATCCGATATCAACCTGTATCAACAATGTCATGATATAAATCGAGTCATCTAGGCCATTCCTTCACTCACATCTGTGATATCTGGAAGAGCATCTATCCTCGAAAAATTAAACATCAACCATGGGTTGTATGGACTATTCTTCCCAAGCATAGAAGAATAATTGTCCCTCATTCTTGAACCTGGACCATTCAACCTAACTAGGCCATTCTTCTGGCACAATTCACAATTAAACCTGGAGAGAACGATTCTACCCTAGGGAATGACTATACCTGATTGTTGAACCTGGACCATTCAACCTAACTGGGCCATTCTTCTGGCATGATTCACAGTGAAACCTAGAGAGAATGAGTATGCCCTAGGGAATGATTGTCTGGACCATTTCCTATAGAAATTATTGTCCTGCACCAACCTCCTAAATCAGACCATTATGCTTGACCACTTCTCAGAGTGACTGCCAAGGAAAATGATTTTCCTAGACCAGTCCCCCACACTGGCCACAAGGGGAATCATTGTCTATGGTACATCATCAATATGTCGGACCATGATTGTCCGTTCTGGACCATTTTCCAAACTGGAAAATGAGTGTCCATCAGAAATCCTGGACCACCTTCCAAACTAGAAGGTGACTTCCCAACCTAGACCATTTTCCAAACTAGAAAATGATTGTCCATATATTAATAACATATCAGTGCTCCCTCCAAACCTAGGGAGTAATCACTTCCATTTCCAATAAGAAAGTCATCTCCATGAGTCCACCTTGTCCCTTAAGTATGCAAACTTTTCATCTTGGACAGAGGCTTTACCAAAATATTTGTTATATGTTCATCAATGGATATATACTGGAGAACCACTTCTCCCATATGGACTTTATCACGGAGGAAATAGTACTTGATATCAATGTGCTTCAACCTGTCATGGAACATCGGGTTCTCTAAGAGCTTCACACAACTTTGGCTATCATGATATATCATGGTTGAATTCATCACCTGATCAAACAGTCTAGAAACCATCTTACGGAGCCACACTACTTCTGCACAAGCATCACAAGCTGAAATATACTATGCTTCTACAGTGTTGAGTGAAATAGACTTTTGTTTCCTTCTAGCCCATGATATCATGGCAAAGCTCAAACTGAAACATATCCAAGAAATGCTTCTTATGTTATCTACACTCCCTGCCCAATCTGAATCAATAAATCCATGCAGTTGTATATCATAACTCAAATGTCCCATGAAGACATTTCAAGGCATGCTTTGAAATTATTCAATTCGCATGTCTAGGTTCCACCTGGAACTATTTTCACAGCAAAGAAAATATATGGTTGAGTATTCTCCAAATACATTAATGAGCCATTCAATTATCGATACAGGGACGGGTCTACTGGATCAGAGTTTCTCAACTTCTTCAGATATGTCATCATGGGAGTTTTCCATGGATTTTCAATCCATTATCCCAGACTTCTGAAGAACCATTTTGATACACTTCCTCTATCATAGGAAGTTTTAACCACCCTTTTGTTGTACATGAGAGGCTCTAAACTAAGTTACTTGAATCCATGCAAGGTCTTCTTCCATTTTCATACATGGGTCTCTTTCTGGTATACCTCAAAACCTTGAGGTTTCTCTACATATGCTTCTTCTTCAATCACTATGTTGAGAAGAAAAGTTTTTACATCCATCTGATGTAAACTCCAACCTATGGATATTTCAAGAGATATAATGGCTTAGGTAGAGGTATATTTGGTTACTAGAAGAAGTTGTCATCACAGTCTTCTCCCTTCTTCTGGGAGAACCCTCTAGCCTTGAATATTTCCTTGTATCTATCAGTGCTTCCATTTATAAGTATTTTTCACAATTCCTTCACATACATTGTTCTTCATCACAACTTCCTTCCATTCATTCTCGTTTGTTGCTTCTAGTGGATTCAAAAAATGTTGGTAGTATTATGATTTTCGATATAGTAACTAGTTCAATTTTGTTGTTCTGGATTTTCTTTCTTTCTTGGAATCTTCATGTTCTTCCTCGTGTTCCTTTTCAACGTTGGAGTCCATGTAATATTTTCTAGATTCCATATCCTTCCTCCTTGAAGGTTCCAACTTTTTCCTTTCACCATAGGAACGTAAATGTAGATGGACAACCAAGGATATTCGAGGCTTCTTTTCGAAGAAGACTTCTTCTAGAGTCAAGTTGAACATGTACTGCTTATCATGGTTACTAATTTCAATGAAGAACATGGACATATACTTCATAGTATTCACATATTCTTCAATGGATCATATCATTGGGGATTAGCTCCTTCCTAATCCTAGCTTCATGCTTAAATGAGCAATATATATAACTTCCTTGTTTTTGTTCTAAGACTGCATGTTTCTGTAATTTTCCAATCAATTACCTCTATCTGAGAGATTCCATGATTCCCTCTCTTGCATCTCTCTTTTCTTTCTACAAAGTGTCACAAGCCTGTTCTAGTTTCCTTTTGATTACTAACTTCCTCTAAGTCTGAATCCCTTCGAGTTTGACTCCTTCTGAGTCTCTTTAATTTTTTTTCTATATGTTATGATTGTTTCCCATCTAGAAGTTGTTGCAAGCATTTTTTCATCCTTATAAACTTCTTCTATGACATCTTCTGGAAAGACATCTTCATGATAGCCTTCATGAAATAACCTGTCTGAGACAACAAGAACAACAATGTTTTTGATACAACATATTTTATATGAAGGATAGTTTCTTGGTAGCAATACTAAGATGATCTGTCTAAGAACAAGAACAAGAAATATCTCATAGAGTAGGTGTTAGTTCATATTTGAAAATAAGTACACTGAGTATTATAAGCTACTAAGTGCTTATGAATACTCACTTAAGTGAAAATAATAAAGATTTCAAAATTGATATGCAAACCTAGAGTCTTGCTATTGTTCCACTTGGATTGTTTTCCTTCTAAGACAAGTATCATTTCTGACATGTCCCTTAAACTTAAAACAATATGTTTTCTTGATAGAAAAATGAGTTAGAGAATATGATATCAACCTTATAAGATATTGACTAAAGTCAGCTTATAACTTTGACTAGAATTTCATAATTCCATAACAGTCAAAGATATATCAAGTCAAACCTGGAGAGTGTGTTGATCTTTTGAATGCATTGAATCCAATATCATTACTTTGGAAAAGATGCCTTGTACATTCCCTACAAACACACTCATGCTAATGATACAAATTAAAAGAACATGTATAGGTACATACCTTTGTTACCCAAATATGACGGTAAACCTTAGAATGACTTTCTTAGACTAGAGGTTTAGTTGTTAGATTATTGGTAAACCTCATAATGCTATTTTCAGTATATCTCTCTTGGGTACAGCATACACTTTCTTCAGGCTAGGTCTTTTGTCTTCATGACTGCTACATTTTGAGGTTCCTTCTCTTTTCCTGCTTCAAAATCTAGTTCCATGATCTTGCCTTTCACAATATCCAACACTTTATTCTTGGCAAGGATGAGGTTAATCCTTGTCTTCCATGCTCTGAAGTTCACTTTATTCTTGGCAAGGATGAGGTTAATCCTTGTCTTCCATGCTCTGAAGTTAGAAACCTCTTCTAACTTGTTTTTTGACTTCATAGAGTGAGTCATGAATGCTTTGACTTGGTAAACCTTTGACTTTGACTTGGTCAACCTTTGAATTTGACCAACAACTCAAACTTAATGTCTTGGCTTTTTAAGAGTACTAGGAGGTGCACTAGGCAAGGGAACACTAGGTTATCCAAGAAGTAAGTCAAGCACTTCACCCAACCATAGGCACAAAGGCCACCCCCGAGCACCTTAACCTTGACAGATAGAATAATTCTGGAAGAAAACCCTAGAACCAATAGCCAACCAAGGTAGTGTACTTCTCTGGACCAAAGCTAGTGTGCCAAACAGAGAGTCCAAACCATAACCAAGGCAGAAATTCCAAACCATAACCAAAGACCAAGTCACTACTACAGCAGTTGCAGCTCTCCTCCAACCATGTGCACCACTTGTCCTTATGCAATTGTGAGAGTGAGTGTCAACTGATATCTAGTGCCCTCTTATTTATAGTCCTCCAAGTGACCTAACTAGGTCGACTTCTACTTCTGGAGGATAATAATTTAATATAAATTATTATCTTGAGCCAAATTGTCTTCTAAGGTTATTTCCTAACCTTCTAGGGTTTCTCTTGCTTCCCGGAATATTCTAGACTTGTCAAAAGTTACACGTAGAGGTTAATACTTCCCGCGGATACCATAATATCAACATTATATGCACAAAAGGTATAACATATGAGTAACCTAAGATTCTAAGTGATTATACATGGATGAAAGAGGTCAAGATTGAAAGTAATGTTTTTTATTATAATATATACCATCATTTAATAATATAATGTTTATTCTCTCTAATCTCTACTTTGTTGGACATCTTTGTGTGTTTTTTCTATGTAGATCACTTTATCTTTGTCAAATATTTGTTTGAAATGTTTGTTAGTAAATGTGCACGCATTATCACTTAATTCTCAATTCAATATAGTAAATGTGGAGAAAACAAGTACAAAGATAATAGAGATAGAGTGATACACAGAGAGTGGGTTTGATAATCCCCCACGGGTATGAATGAATAAGAAAATACTTCAATGGTAATTTATAATCAGGGGATGTTTAAACATAAATCGGTGTCATTAATTCCAAAAAAAATTTAATAAAGTTCTCTTCCATTTTCCAATTAGCTAAGAAATATTGTGGTTGTGAATCTACTACATTCATTGATGTTAAACATAAGTTGTGTGAAAATAATATATTTCTTGCAATATGTTGAGGTTGTTAAATCATTTCAAGAACACATCATACATAGGAAGAAATTAATTAACTTTGTCAAAATCAATCAACTTCTTATGGGAGTTAAGAAAGAATGTATAGTTCAAGTGGAGTGAAATCAAACAAAGAGAATTTGAAGAAATACAATGTCGATTAATTAAATAACAAAGTATACAACTTCCTTTCCAAACAAAGAGAATTTGAAGAAATACAATGTTGATTAATTAAATAACAAAGTATACAACTTCAAAGGAAGTGGATAGATCCAATTATTGATCATAGGATGCAAAAGATGATGTGAAACCATTTAAGAGAAGCCATAGCTCTAAAATTAACCAATGGTGAAGATACATTACAAGTGCATGATGATGCCTAAGAATTAAACCAATATGCTCAATAATTATGAAGGGAAAAGATATTACTTTAGGGTTGGTCACAAAATCCTCTTTTGTCTCTTATGGTGTAAATATGTTGTTAGCGAATGTGTTATTATAATGCCTTATTTGTATAATATGATGTTGTATTTTATTACAAACTGGATCATGAGTTAACTCATAGTGATCTCATTAGGGAATCCTAATTAGTTGATAGTTTTTTCCTACCCATAGTGTATGCAATCCTCAATGCATAAAGAGTTTATAGTTCTTTCCTATCCATAGTGTATGCAATCCTTAATGCATAAAGAGGTGCTTTCTTGATTTGAGTAATAATCATCATTAGTAGAGGCATCCCTATTTTCTCAGTTATGTATCACCAACATGCATATATTGTATAGACTAAGTTGAATAAAGTGTTTTAATTATAATTTCAATATTTTCATCAATGTTGTTGTGATTGTCTCATTGTCATCCCAACTCTCCCTCTCCTATTTGTGATGAAATGAAATCTCAACAATTTACATTCTCAATTTTTGTTTTGTTGTTTTTCCTTTGTTGACCTTTTTCTTTTTCAATTTACCTCCTTTTCTTTTTTTCTTTTTCTTTTTTTTTCTTTTTTCAAGACAAGGTAGGTGGGTGAGTGGGCAGAAACGCATTGTAGAAATGGTTTTTTAAGAAAATGTTATACAACATGAATTAAATATTAAATGGTTTTATAATGGTGCACAATATAAACTAAGGATCAATGTTGTTAAATTTATTTGTATAAACTCCCTACGCCCAATGTATAAGATGAATCACCTCCTAGGTTTCCAATTTTAAGGAATGTGCCCAAGTAATAATAGATTAACATATATGAAACACAAATAATTATAGTTGGTTGAGGTGTATTTAGATGTTTTTTTTTGTCTCTCCCTCATTAAATAAGCATCTCCTTCATTTATGAACTAGCATTATTATTCATTTATTTATAGTCATTATTATATTGATTTATTTCTTAAATATGCTACACGACCTTTAATGACTTTTTAGCGCATAAAGTTTTTTATTTTAGTAGTTATTGACCTTGTAAAATTCATTTAGTGATATTCTAAGATGTAATATCTAGTTCGCTGGAGAAATATGCCACTAATTGCCACCTCAATAATCCAGGTTTTTTACACTAGCATGCAATTTCACTGGGGATCGTAATGGCATCATTATTAAACTAGAATGTTACTATGATAGTGAGTGAAGCCACGTAAAAAATCTACATCAATTGTAATATGAGAAATATCTCTTATAAATTGGAGTTGACCTCCCTCTATCACATATCATTTTTCTCTATCATTATGTAGAGACAGTGACCAACACATTGTGCTTCTCTATTTACTATATTTCCAACTTCCATTGGATTTATGCTTATATATTTTTACAATAATGGCCTTAATGGTGTTTCACCTTGTTTTAATTAACATGTAGTGGTCCTCTTGAGCAATGAAGATGTTGTTTATGGACATAGTGATGGATTTGTATAATTCGTCTAGCTAAATATTAATTTTCCTACACTCTGATATAAAGTTTGATATTTGTAATAGATATCTTGATATACATCACAAGACATTCCCAACAATATGATTTTATAGCATAAACTTGAAAAAGATATTTATTACAAATATTAGTGTTTTATCAAGTTAATAAAATCCTTTTAAGTCAACCAAAATAATCATAATTTTTCATTATTGATGTGGGTGTTGTTGTCGAGGTAGAATGAGCAATGTGAATAGTATTGAGCTAGCCAACAAACCACTATATTTCTCTAATCACAAAAGAGTCCCAAAATTCATTTGCTCAAAGCTCATTTTGTCTTCTATTGTTCTTTAAATTACCATCATGACATCGTGTTTTGGTAGTGTTTCCACCGACACCATAATTGTCATAAATCTCAAAGCTATATGTCGAATTTTCCATGTAACATTGCATTGCTTCAGTTGTGTTTGTAAAATGAGAAATCCTCTCCCTTTTTTAGAACTCCTCTCCCTTTTTTAGCAAAGTCATGTCCACAACTTGTCTTTGTAATTTGCCTTCAAGCATTACAAAACAAATTTACCTTCAAGCATTACAAAACAAAAGAGATGATTGACATATCTTCCTTTGATTCACTAAATCAAGTCCATTTGTTTTACATGTGCTTAACTTACAAGAACTGCAGAGTGTTGTCATGCATCAATGTCAATGTTCTTAATTCACTAAGTCATATTGATAGATGCACTTGCACTTTACCTTCGTGTTTTGAAGTTACATGATCAATGATTTAGCTCCATTGATTTTACTTGAACTTTTATATGTCAAACTAAGTTTAGTATTTTTTTCATTGAATTAACACTAAGGTTTGTAATAAAATTTCATCTTTGATTGTTCAAAACTACATTTTCTAAGTTGATGCTAGAATTTGTACTTGACTTCACCTTTGCATAGTGTTGTGGTTGTTGATTGTGTACTTCATATTCATTTTTGTATGAGAGAAAATGAGATTTGTCCTCAATTACTCACTTCTTTGCCCCCACAACTTTAGAAATTGCACCTTACACTATTGAGTTAGTTCTCGATCTTCCTTTACCTCTACGACTTGTATGTCTTCAAATTTTTCTCTCTTCTATGGTATGATCATGTACTATACATAGGGAGGTAATATGGGAGGTACCCAATGGGAAATGGTAATGGGGTTATGTATTATTAGTGGAGTTAATTCAATGTAAAGTGGATTATACTATACCTAGGGACGTAATATGGGAGGTACCCAATGGAAATGGGGTTATGTATTATTAGTGGAGTGTAATGCACCCGACACCTAAGTGCCCTTTCTAGGGATGGGGAATCAATTTTTTTCTCACTCAAATCATCTTGAATCATCTCTCCAAGATGATTCATCCTCTTCTACTCGCTCATAGATTTTTGACGGTTGTTACCAAGCTCTAATCCGACCTCTGGTTTACAAATTATGGATTCCCGAAGTCCTTCGGGCGTTAGTTGGTTGAGGGCCACGTGGACCCATCTCATTCGTACTATTTCCAAGTTCCTACCTCCCGTAGGGAAGGTCCATCCACCGTCTAAACCAACGACAAGAATTAATCCTCATCTAACACACAAGCTAGAGGAGAATTTGTCATTCAACTCTTCAGCAATGAACGTCCCTTTTCTTTTATGCACGCATGTCCTCTGGAGTCCTGAATTCCCGAACTCCTAGAGGATCCCAAAATATATTCATGTGGCTCTGAGCTTCAGGCCTTTCGACCCACCCTTGACACTGTATTCCAAACCTCTGGATTCCCGAAGTCTCGGACTCCCTAAGGGTCCACTTTCGTACAGGGTGATGTACTAGATGTGACGGCGAATATAGGTGGGTCTCGAATACTCCTATCGCCACATGGATCAAACAGGTAATTTCCAGAGATGACATGTGGCCCCTACAGTGGGTGACACATGTCACGTCTTAATGGGTATGCAGGGTCGGTGAAACGTCTGGATCTAGGTGACATGTGGCACCTCAAACATGGGTCCATGTCACCCTGGGTGACTTCTGCATACCACATCACCCCAGACTGATCGCCTTCCAAGTCCTTTGATATTACGGTCATGGTGTGTCCACGTAACTCCTGGATCTACAGCCTCTGTTACTTCATAACTTCGATGTTCGGGGGATTCATGGTGTGACTCCCTTCTTTCTCCCGGAGTGGTCAACATCGGACTGACCTTGGCATAAATCCAATGGCCAGGGAAGATCCTGAAATATCCCTAGATCTACGGTTCTCGTTACTTTGCAGCTCTGGCCTTCGGGGGTTTCGGCTTTAACTCTCCCAAATTAGGACTTCAATGAAGTACTGTACATGGGTCCCTCCTCTAGATGATCACACGATTAAGAGGGTTCTTAAGGAACTCGCCAAATACATGGCTCTCCCCACTTTGTAACTACAGCATTTGGGGATTTTGATGCTATATCATTTATATTCTAGCGAAGTGGGACTTCGTCGAAGTTACCTCGGTGTAGATCCAATAGCTAAGGGGACTCTCGAATACTCCCTAATTTGTGGTTTGCGTTACTTCGTGATGGGTAATTGGGTCCAGGTTTAATGGTGGGGCAGGTCCATCATCCACAGCTAGGGACATCGTCAGGCATTGGTCAACCTTGTGGATAACTGTAACCCTCAGTTTCCTTCGGACGGTTTATAAATGGTAGGGTCGACACACTCTGGATCCCTGAACTCCCAGAGTTTCGAAGCTAGAAATGCTTAGCTCCTTCCAGGCCTAGCGTAGGGTTCCTAGACCTTAGTCACATGGTGATCCGGATTTATGCAGGAACACAATGAAATACATAAATACACATAAACGCAGATATGCAACGGAA
>CBVK0103075184.1:0-10541 GCA_900067695.1 Picea abies | reverse complement strand
GGCAGACACCTATGGAGTGTTGGGGTTGTAAGGGAAACCATAGGTACAGAGATTGCCCCCACATAAATGATAAAGCGAGAGCAGTCCACAATGTTCAGCAAGCTGAAATAGTGGAGGACAAGGGCAGTATGATGCCAAGGATCTACACATCCCTAGACAACAAGAAAGCTAAGTATCAGTCACACATAATTGAAGTGGAAGGTATGATCAAAAAACATACCTTTATTGTTTTAATTGATTTAGGGGCTAGCCATAGTTATATAGATCCTAGAGTGGTGGAAAGTCTTCATTTGTTGAGAAGAAAACATGAAAAGTCTTGGTTAGTGCAGCTAGCCATAGGAACCAAGAGAAGAGTTACATAATTGGTTAAGTCTTGTCCAATGGACATGAATAGAATGAACACGAAGGCTAAACTGGACATTTTGCCTTTAGGTTCTTATGACTATTTAATTGGGATGGACTGGTTACACCAGCACCATGCAATCTTGGATTGTTGTAGTAAGGCATTCAATTGCCTATATTAAGAAGGAAATCAAAAAACAGTCCAAGGAATTCCTAGAGCTATTGCTGTCAGAGAAATCTCAGCAATGCAGCTGAAAAAATGCTACAGGAAAGGTTGTCAATTATTTGCATCCCATGTGGAGGAAGCATATAAGGATGAGGTCTCAAATATTGAAGATCATCCGGTACTAAAAGAGTTTGAAGATGTATTTCAGGAGGTACTTGGACTACCTCCGAAGAGAGATATTGATTTCTCTGTAAACTTGATGCCTAGAGCAACTCCAATGTCAAAATCTCCTTATAGAATGAGCACACCAGAGCTAAAAGAACTTTAGTTGCAGCTTGAAGAGCTTCTGAGGAAGGGATACATTCACCCAAGCATGTCACCTTGGGGTGCCCTGTTCCTGTTCGTGAAGAATAAGGATGGGACGTTGAGGTTGTGTATTTATTTCAGATAGTTAAACAAAGTAACTGTTAAGAACAAGTACCCTCTATCGAGGATTGATCATGAAAAGTCTTGGTTAGTGCAGCTAGCCATAGGAACCAAGAGAAGAGTTACATAATTGGTTAAGTCTTGTCCAATGGACATGAATGGACTGAACACAAAGGCTAAATTGAACATTCTACCTTTAGGTTCTTATGATTGTTTAATTGGGATGGACTGGTTAGACCAGCACCATGCCATCTTGGATTGTTGTAGTAAGGCATTCACTTGCCTGGATGAAGAAGGAAATTGGAAAACAGTCCAAGGAATTCCTAGAGTTGTTGTTGTTAGAGAAATCTCAACAATGCAACTGAAAAAAGTGCTACAGGAAAGGCTATCAATTATTCGCAGTCCATGTGGAGGAAGCATCTAGGGATGAGGTCTCAAAGATTTAAGATCATGCGGTACTAAAAGTGTTTGAAGATGTATTTCAGGAGGTACCCAGACTACCTCCGAAGAGAGATATTGATTTCTCTGTAAACTTGATGCCTGGAGCAGCTCCAGTATGAAAAGCTCCTTACAGAATGAGTACACCAGAGTTAAAAGAGTTGCAATTGTAGCTTGAAGAGATTCTGAAGAAGGGGTACATACACCCAAGCATGTCACCTTGGGGTGCATCGGTCCTTCTCGTGAATAAGAAAGACAGGACGTTGAGATTGTGTATCGATTTCAGACAACTGAACAAAGTAACTGTTAAGAAAAAATATCCTCTGCTAAGGATTGATGATCTCTTTGATCAGTTGAAGGATGCGAAGATATTTTCGAAGATAGACCTCAGGTCAGGATATCACCAGGTGAGAATAAAGGATGAAGACATCAACAAGACTACCTTTAGAATAAGGTATGGTCATTACAAGTTCACAGTGGCGCCCTTTGGGTTGTCAAACACACCTGCTATTTTTATGTGTCTGATGAATGGTGTATTAAAGAGCTATCTAGACAAGTTTGTCATAGTCTTCCTGGATGACATTCTGGTATATTCCAAGTCGGAGGAAGATTATGAACAACATTAGAGGATGGTGTTATAGGTGCTAAGAGAGAACCAGATGTATGCCAATCTAAGCAAATGCTCATTTTATCAGGAGAAGATCCATTACTTGGGGCATATTATTTCTAAAGATGGGATAGCAGTAGATCCTGAAAAGTTTTACGCCATGAGAGAATGGTCAGTGCCAAAGAATTTGATAGAAGTTAGATCCTTTATGGGTCTAGCCGGTTATTATAGAAGATTTGTTGTAGGATTCTCAAGGATACCTCACCCTATCACTTCCTTGCAAAGGAAGGAGAATAAGTTTCATTGGACAGAGGACTGTGAGAAAAGTTTTCAGCGATTGAAGCATCTGTTAACCAATGCTCCAATCCTAAGGATCGCAGATCCAAACAAAGATTTTGTGGTATGCAATGATGCATGCCAAGAAGGAATGGGAGGAGTCCTCAGTTAGAATGGATTCATAATTTGTTATGAATCTAGAAATTTGAAAGAGCATGAAAGGAACTACGCCACTCATGATTTGGATTTGGCAACAATCGTTCACGCTCTGAGGAAATGGAGACATTACCTCATGGGAAAGCAATTCAAATTGAGAACAAACCATAACGGTCTGAAGTACTTGTTTGACCAACCAACCTTGAATGCTAGGCAGAGAAGATGGTTGGAGTTTCTCTGTGAGTACGATTTTGATATAAATCATTTCAATGGGAAGGAGAATAAAGTGGTTGATGAACTCAGCAGGAAAGTACATGAATTACATGCTACAACCATTAGCATGTATCTGACCAATATAAAGAGCAAAGTTTTGGAAGCTGCAAATGCAGATTTGTAATACAAGGAGCTGGTAGAAAAGCTACAACAAGGTGAGTTGCCACATAAAGTGGAAAATTATAAATTAGGGACCAATGGAATACTTATGTACAAGAAAACAATTTATGTACCTAATGTCCAGGACTTGAGATTTATGATTTTGCATGAAATGCACAATGTGCCTTATGCTGGGCACCCTGGATATCAGAAAACTGTGGCAGTAGTCAAGAGCCATTACTACTGGCCATGTATGAAGAAAGATATTATAGAATACATCGCCATATGTATGGAGTGTGTTGTCCCTTGGTTATGGAAGGAAGCGAAGAAGAAGGAAGAAAAGGTAAAAGGCGAGCTTCGCGGGAGACATAGTGACTGTCACTGGGTCGAAGTGAGCAAAAGAACAGAAAAGATGGAGCAAAGTGCGGAAAATCAAGCCATTGGATGAGAAGATCGAGGATGACATATCAACAAGGAAGATGAACCGAGGATGACTCAGGAAGTGGAATAAGCCAGCATTAGATGCCTTGGAGCACCATGAGGTGAAGAAGGAAAGACAGGCTGGTGAAGCCTGAAAAGAATGGGTCAAATTGACCTAGGGTTGTAGACACCTAGGGTTTTGGTAATTAGGGTTTCGACACCTAGGTTTCGACCTGAGGCTATCGGTGAGGATTGTAATGTATAAATAGAGGTCGAGAGGACCTAGGTCGGGTCAGTAGTGTTGCTGAGCCTTGTTATTGACTATTGTTCAATGGGAGAATATTGTATTATGGGCAAGCGAAGTGCTGAGAGAGAGAGCCTTCTTGTATTGTAAGATCTTCAGTTGGGTGCGTAGAGAAAGTCCTGCAGCTGGGTGCGTAGGAAGCAGAAAAGGAGAGAGAGGAGAGAGAGGATCTGTTGGCCAAGAGCACAGATCAGAACTGTAAGCTTTATCTTAATATATCATAATCATAGTTTTGTGGACATATCCCTAGAGAGAGGGTGAACCACGTACATTTGGTGTTGTGTGTGTGATTGATGTTTTGAGCTCTGTTGTTGTTATATTGTTATCTGCATTATTGTATTAGATCATATCTATAGCTGCGAAGGATAGATCTAGCTAGTTGAATGGTAGACGCATGTTATGTCGCTGTTGTAATAAGAACCACTTGATATTCCCCTGGTTGTAGACATCTCTGTCCTGTAATCCCCTCATAGTTTATTTGAGTGATACTGCATCTTCTTCTCAGGTGTTTCTGAAAGGGCCAGTAGCTAGGGCTTATTGGTGTGCTCTTGGAGCTGAACCCTGGGTATTCCCCTATGCCAACAACTGATTCCATTGTCGGGCCAGGAATCTTTTAAGGGAATTTCAAGGTGGTTCCCATCGAAGAGAGAGATCCAGAAGTGGATAGAGGATCAAGAGAAGGACTTTGCTGAAGCCCAGAACAAGAACCCTAAACTAACTATTGAAGATTGGCTGCAAAGATACATCTTCACCGACATTCACGAGATCTTCTTTGGAGGAATCCATCAGGATCTACATGAATGGTTGGCTAGGTTAGCTGACACACAGTTTGAAATCAGATCTAGACATCATATGGATTGGACACTAGCATTGATCCAGAAGGTCAAGAGAGTCGACAACGTTGTATCCAAGGAAGAATATCACTGGTTTGATAGTACCATTGGAGGGTATATCACCGAGTTTGCTATTGACATAACATAATTATATAGCCAAGATGAGAGATATTTTTTCAAAGGACCCAGAGGAAATTTTTTTCACTTCCTGAAGCTAAGAATCAAGATGCTCTTGCATGAAAACCACATCTTGAAGATACAGTAGACTAGTCAGACCTGGAAATGGTAATGTTCAAGATCTTAAATAGGGACAACGACACAGAAGAAGGACATACACGTAGTGGGAAAGTATTCTGAGGAGTTCACCTTGAGAACTTGTTTAAGAAAAACTACAGAGAAGATGGATTCTATAGTGGAGAAGAGGTAGATGTAACCGAAGAAGAGCATCCAGAGCCCACCATAACAAAAGAAGGGGAGGATGAAAAACTACGCCAAAGTGAGCCAGAAACCTCAGGAACTACGTGGACTACTGAAGTAAGTAACGTTAATCCTCCTACTGTCCCAACAATACTTAGCAGTCAGAATAGCCAGAACCACCAGAGTCTTTAGAGTATTGTTACTAGTAGCTCAACATCTACTCAGAAAAGAACTCTAGTCAGCTCTATGGAAGATTAAATGAGACTCCCTATCTTTAGAGGAGATGGATCTGAAGATCCAGATCAACACTGGTTTATGTGTGAAGCTATATGGAATATTAAAAGTATCACCGATGAAGCCATCAAGAGAACCCAATTCATCACTACGCTAAGGGACCGTGCACTAAGTCGGTACATGAAACTTGTCCAAGGACTATAACAGCCTAAGCCCCTGAATGAGATCAAGAATGCATTGATTACAGAGTTGAAGAAACCTAAGTCAAAGTCACAATGTATTACAAAACTAAAATAGATTAAACAAAAGGTAATAGAACCTATTTGGGAGTTTGACCAGAGATTCAAGACCCTGACAGGCCGATTAACTTTTTAGATCCCCGATGAACAGAACAAAGAATGGTTCATTGTTGCTTTGTTACCACACATAAGATTCCCTATGTTGCAGTAGAAGATTACATCTCAGGCATAAGATTTGGAGATCGCCATGAAGCTTGAATCAACACCGTTGGGAGAATCTAGCTCAAGCATTAGCCAGATCATGAGCCAACTAACTATTTTGTCTTTACAAGTCGAGGATACGAAGAAAGATAAGGGAAAATACCCAAGGGAAAATATCTAGTGTGTAAGATGCAGATATGAAGGCCATGATAAGGAACACTATCCCTTATTTCATGAGTACTTGGCATCAGGGGCACCAAGCCCCTTAAAGAAGGTCAACCTACCCTAGTGCAATGTATGCAAAAATAGGCATCGCCCCAGTGAATGGTACTCCATGTAGAAGTATGGTCAGAAAACCACAAAATTGTATTGTGAATTCTGTAAATCAGTGGGGCATGATGATTAATATTGTAGAGCTTATGATCTCATGCATGAAAGGTCGAGAGACATATAAAATATTCAAGGCAAAGTACAACAAGAAGGAAACACTCCATAGTACAACTCTCCGGGGAGAGGAAATTTCACTCCTCATGGTGGCTACAGAGGACAAGGACAAGGAGGAGGTATGGGTTGAGGTTGAGGACAAATAATTTGTTACAACTGCATGTAGCCATGACATTTAGCAAGGGATTGTTAGAATCCTTGCACAACCTGTAGTTATTGTAACTCCTTCGAGCATGTCATAGAGGAATGCCCTGTGTTGTTGGCTAAACTTCAGGAAAGACGAGGACCTCAAGAGAACCCACAAGTACAATTGATATATGATGAACCTTGCGGAGCATATCCTAGAGTCGTTGTTATCACTCGAGTAGGCGTTGCTATAGGAGAAGACAGAGCAATCCAAGGAAAGACTGAAAAGCTACAGAAAAGACCCCAACGTTCGATGCTAAGAAAGAAAGACAGATATTCAAGGAGGCAAGAAAAGAGTTCAAAGGAGATCAAGGATCTTCATCAAAGAGACAACCAAAAATCAAAGAATATGGCATGCCTCAGGCATTTGATACGTTTGCATCATCAACAGAAAGGAGAGAGGTAAGAAAACTCATGGAATTTTTGTACACTTGTGTTAAGTTGATTCAAGATAAAGGCACTGTATAAGAATTACAATCTTTAATCAAACAATATGAGCTAGGAAAGATAGACCCCTTACTAAATAGGGCAGTGCACCAAATTGGAAAAAGGAGAAGGAAAAATAAAGAATTACACTTGAATTCTTAGATAGGAGAGTATGAGATAGACTATGTGGTCCTCGACTTAGGGTCAGAGGTCAATGTCATGACGAAGAAAACCTGGGCATAGATGGGAAAACCAAAGTTGATCTATTCCCCTATCAGACTTAGGATGGCTAATCAACAAGTTGTAAGCCCTTTTGGTAGATTGGAACATGTCCTTGTGGACATCGATGGAGTAAGAACGTTTGTAGATTTTTAGGTAATTGAAATAGTTGATGACAGTTGCCCTTACTCCGCGCTGTTGGGAATTGATTGGGCCTTCAATAACTCTATTGTTATTGACTTAAAGAAGAGACGTATGAATTTTGAAGGTGATGGCCTTAGGGTCATTGCACCTTTAGATCCCGATGAAGGTCATCTATACACAGAGCCCATCAGAGAAGAAGACTGCGCATATGCACTAGAAACCATCTACAAGCTAACTGCCAGACAACAGGATTACATTAACCCTACAGCCGATGGGAATCTAAGCTGACGAAGTGACAACGCGTGTTCATCAGAATCAGAAGAAGCACTGGAGAACTGGAAGAACTAGATGTATGAAGTATCTACAAGGAGATGTGCTAGATTAACCAAATAAGTTCACTGGATTGACACAACATTAAGTAACCATCCACCTTTCATGGTCTGAATCCATTAGAAGCCTTCCTATCAGAATTTGAAGCAAGTGTACCTACACAATAGAGGTTGTTGGCAATGGATGAGGCCTTGAAAGCCACACCATCAATATGGTGGGGGACGCACAAAAGTAATATCACAGATTGGACACAATGTCGTACTCTGATGACAGCACGATTCTCAACACAAGTAGAAGGCTGCGAAGTTCGCTACACAGGTCGAAGCTACCCAAAGGACCATGTGTGAAGCTGTGAGGAAGTCTGGAGCAACATTCCTCAAGAAAAATGGGTGCACAAATTCATTACCACACTGGACACGACACCTATCAACTGGTACCTTCAAGCATAACTGCGCCTCATCACCACAGATTGGAAAGTTATGACTCACAATTTTATAACCACCTTCCTGTTTGAAAGTCAATATCCTTTAGTAGATCAAGCATTGTAGGTTGTGAGACAGAAAGCATTCGAGGAGGTATCTAGCCTTTCCTTAGAACAGGAAGAGGACGAATGGACTGCGCCTCTCCAAAAAATGCAAGGTTGTTACAACATTAGTATGGATGAAGACGATGATCCCAGGAAGGTGAACATCACAGAAACAAAAGGTCAGAGAGATGTGGAAGGGATAGGAGTTGATTTACCATTTATTGGACAGTCTATCAAGATCAAGAAAGTTAATATTGGAACAGGGGAGACACCGAAGCTTGCCAATGTCAGAGATTATTGGGATGTTTCCACCATTGACAAGATAACTGAGTTGTTGCATGAATATCAAGACTTGTTTCCAACCAAGCTTACTGATATGAAGGGCATTAAAGGGCCTATGGGAGATATGAGGATCCCTTTAAAGCCATATGTTAGACCATTCAAACAGATACCTTACAGACTAAACCCTAAATATAAGGAGAAAGTGAAGATTGAGCTTGACAGAATGCTGGAAGTAGGGATTATAGAACCTATGGAAGAATCGGAGTGGATAAGCCTTGTGGTAGTGAAAGACAAGAAGATAGGCGAGATCAGGATCTGCGTAGATCTCAGGAAGCTGAATGATGCTCGTTTACATGACCCCTTCCCTACACCATTCACTGATGAAGTGTTAGATAACGTGGGAGGCCAGGAAGTATATTCTTTTACAGATGGATTTTCAGGATACCATCAGATCCGGATTGCCAAGGAAGACCGCCATAAGACCACATTTACAACAGAATGGGGGTCCTACCAATATATAGTGATGTCATTCGGATTGAAGAATTCCCCAACCATATTTTCTAGGGTGGTGGTCGAAGCATTCAAATAATTCTTACATAAATTTCTAGAAGCATACTTTGATGATAGGACAGTGTTTAGTTTGTTGAAAAATCACATTGAATGTCTAAGGCTAATATTGGATAAATGCAGGCAGTGTCAAATTTCTTTGAATCTGAAGAAGTGAATTTTTTTTCCCCATTTGGAGTTCTGTTAGGATATATTGTATGTAAGCAAGGATTGCTAGTAGATCCATCCAAGATTGCTATTATAGTTTATCTACCCCCTCCTATAACAGTTAAATAGCTGCACACTGCGTTGGGACACACACGCTACTACAGGAAGTTCATTAAAGGATATGCTCAGATTACAGCACCCATGGAGAAGTTCTTGAAAAAGGATTGTCAGTTTAGTTGGACTGAAGAATGCCAACAAAGCTTCGACACACTGAAACAGAAAATGGTTACTGCACCCATTCTGGGTTTCCCAGATTGGACCAAGGAGTTTCATGTGCATGTCGATGCATCTTCCATCGCTTTAGGAGATGTATTAGCACATCCAAGAACATGATTGAAGAATTCCCCAACCATATTTTCTAGGGTGGTGGTCGAAGCATTCAAATAATTCTTACATAAATTTCTAGAAGCATACTTTGATGATAGGACAGTGTTTAGTTTGTTGAAAAATCACATTGAATGTCTAAGGCTAATATTGGATAAATGCAGGCAGTGTCAAATTTCTTTGAATCTGAAGAAGTGAATTTTTTTTCCCCATTTGGAGTTCTGTTAGGATATATTGTATGTAAGCAAGGATTGCTAGTAGATCCATCCAAGATTGCTATTATAGTTTATCTACCCCCTCCTATAACAGTTAAATAGCTGCACACTGCGTTGGGACACACACGCTACTACAGGAAGTTCATTAAAGGATATGCTCAGATTACAGCACCCATGGAGAAGTTCTTGAAAAAGGATTGTCAGTTTAGTTGGACTGAAGAATGCCAACAAAGCTTCGACACACTGAAACAGAAAATGGTTACTGCACCCATTCTGGGTTTCCCAGATTGGACCAAGGAGTTTCATGTGCATGTCGATGCATCTTCCATCGCTTTAGGAGATGTATTAGCACATCCAAGAACATGATACATTGACCTCCCATTATCCTTTGCTAGCAGG
This sequence comes from Picea abies, assembly GCA_900067695.1. NCBI lineage: Eukaryota > Viridiplantae > Streptophyta > Pinopsida > Pinales > Pinaceae > Picea > Picea abies. Next base: position 841 of record CBVK0103075184.1, on the reverse strand, counting down.
AAGCTATCCACAACTGAGATTAATTATACAACTACTGAAAGAGAGGGATTAGACATGGTGTATACACTGCAGAAATTTCGCCACTATTTGTTGGGAGGACACTTTAAAATGTTTACTGATCACTCCGCACTGAAGTACCTAGTCAACAAGCCAGTGTTGGGGGGAAGGATATGCATATGGCTGTTTCTATTTCAAGAGTATGATTTTGGGATCATAGCAAAACCAAGAAGAATGAACAAGGGTCCTGACCACTTGTCGAGGTTGGAACATGGAGAAGGAAGAATGAACAAGGGTCCTGACCACTTGTCGAGGTTGGAACATGGAGAAGAGCCCACTAATTTAGAGGATACATTGTTGGATGCACAGCTACTAGCCATTAGAAAGATCGATGACCATTTCACAGAAATAGTCCAGTTTCTATCAACAGGAATGGCACCTAGTGAGTATACATTTCCACAGAAGAAACAACTAGTAGTGTGCGTTGCAGATTTCTCACTTATAGCTAGACATCTATACAAGATGAGACCGGATGAGATATTGCGAAGGTGTGTTATGGAGGCAAATCGACCGCTGATCCTTGCAGAATCTCATGAAGGCATCACAGGAGGAAATTACGTAGGTAAAGCAACTGTGCAGAAGGTTCATAGAGTTTGCCTTTGGTGGCTTACCTTACACAGAGATGCTAAAGACTATTCTAGAGCCTACGATGTATCCCAGAGAGTTGGGAAACCATCTAGAAGAGATGAAATGACGTTAGCACCACAAATGACACTACAAGCATTCAAAAAATGGGCCATTGACTTTGTTGGACCTATAAATCCACCAGGAAATCATACAGGAG
>CBVK0103075164.1:0-17024 GCA_900067695.1 Picea abies | reverse complement strand
TCACAAAACAAAAATACATTGTTGGAATATTCAACTCAAATAAAGATAGAGGAAGTAATACTGGAAACCAAAAATCTCATGCACAATACACAAAGATATTTTTCCCATAAACTAAGCTTGTCATTCAAATAACGTCAAAGCTTACAAGGGGTCCCTTACTAGGGAAATGGTCGAATTAGAAATGAGACAAGGTACATCAAGATCTAACTAGATGATCTACTACCAAAACTGTTGTACGATCATGTACGACTACAGTGCGACCTGTATGTTGATACCCGTACTAACTGTGCGCCCTATAACAGAATAATCGTGCAATACACGTGACCTGTATGTTGAAACACATGTTGATTGTGTGACCTGTAAAAGAATATTTGTATTGTTCGCGACGACCGATCCTTATGTTGCACACTTTCTCTCTCTCTTCCTTTGACCTAGATATCTAGATGGAAGTCCTTCTCCACCTATACAAGATCTCTTTGAATCACAAACTTTTGTGATCCAGTCGTCTAAGAAAAAGTCCTTTTCTTCTCTATATCAATGTATCACGTGTCTTCTTCCTTCACCCTAGCCTTTCTTTTACAATATTGAGTTATGACTCAACTCTAATCTCCAAAGTGATTGACGGCTGAGATTACTTCTCACCTCACTTGATATCAATGGTTGTTGTTTAATTCACTAATGTTAATTAAATATTTATTTAAATAAAACTCAACTCACTAATAAAAGCACTTTACTTTAATAACTCCTATAAAGTAAATTCTCAAGGTAGAAGGCTTTGGACGACTTCCACACATATAGAGACTTAGACCTATGTGGATATACATGTCTGATGCTACCAACATCAACACTCCCTCTTAGCGAGGAAGTTATTCTGCACCACTCCAAGTTTGTCTCTGAAGAACACAAACTTCCCTTTAATCAAGGGTTTGGTCAGAATATCTACTACCTTTTCATCTGTGGAAATATACCGAAGCTTCACTGCTCCCATTATGGATCCCATCTCGAATGAAGTGATATATGATCTCAATATGCTTGGACCTGTCATGGAATACTAGATTCTCCGAGAATTTGATACAACTCTAATTATTGCAGTATATCATCGTAGGCTCCAACTCCTATCAAATAAACCTGTAAGAAATTTGTGAAGCTAAATGTCTTCACAACTAGTCATACTCGCTGCCATATACTCTTCCTATGTTGAACTAAGTGTTGCAAAATTTTACTTCCCGCTGAACCAAGCAATCAATGGTGATCCCAAGTTGAAGCAACACCCCAAGGTGCTCTTTCTTTCTACTGCACTCCCTGCCCAATTTGAGTCTGAATATCCCTGTAGCCTCGCTTCCTCTCCTCCAGGATACCTCAATCCATACTCCATTATACCTCTCAAGTACCTAAAAACATGGTTTTCTACTATCCAATCCACTTGCCTCGACTCCACCATGAACTAACTCATGGTGTTCAAAACAAAACATATATTTGGCATGGTGTTGACCAAATACATCAAGGACCTTATAAGCTTCCTATATATCCTAAGATCCACCAACTCTAAATCTGAAGTGACAACCTTCTTTAGATTGGTAACCATAGGTGTAGCCATCGGTCTACAATCCTCCATCCCAAATCTCCTCAAAATATCAACTGCATACTTCCCTTGACCAAGGAAGATCTCTCCCGATACCTGTCATACCTCTAACCCCTAACGTTGGACGTTTTGATCCACGCTTTCATGAATCCTTCTTAATGTTGGGGAGTTTAGACCCAGGGTTCATCAAGAGTTGTCCAACAAAAACCCCATAGCACCGACATATCAATCCTCAGCCAAGATCGAGGAAGGTATCACTCGAGATGCAAAGAGGATCACAGAGACCATAAGGTATTGTGACAGGGGTGAAGGCTAAACACATGAAAAGTCATGGATATTTACATCCATACAACTCATATCTGAAAAATTATTAGGACTGAGAAGTAAAACAATACACTAACATATTCAACTCATACATGATATACACAGAAGGGATCACAATTATCACAGTTTTATTATTAGAGCCATTCCATCACGACAAAGGTATACATTGTGTAGAACATTTGTGTGTGTGTGTGAAAACCATAGAACTTCACATATTCTATATCTAAATCCTTAGAATTACAACAAACTTCACAATGCATCGTTTCTCAAAACTCGGACATACAACATACACAAAGGTATATTCAAAAGCAATACAATATTACAACAGGCTCATAGCGAGCTCGATACTATGGACTTAATGAATATTTTCTCCTCCATATCTAGCTAGACTCATTTATGATATCATTTCTTCCTATTATATCCTTCTCTGCTCGAGAACATTGTCTCTTTATGCTCTGCTCCACTCGCTCGACTAAAAAAAATTCCTCGCACACTTCTAGCATCTCTATGTAGTCCAAGTAACCTTAAGCAATAGGGGCGATATTAACTACCCTACTAGCTCATCTTTTTCCAGCTCCACGATCCCTTTTGTTGTTGGAAGTAATCATTCGAGAGGATTTCCCAATGATTATTTTCTTAATTATGACATGCGTCTTCTTGATTTTTGGAGCGCATAAAAACAGGGATCGACGCATGTTCAATAATCTTTTAGGCTTGTTGTGCGTTGTCAAAACTCAGTCCAACACACACTCTTTTTCATTCCTAGCACATTTCCTTAGGTATGCACAAAACTATGTTATGAGCGCACACAACTTCATTTGTGCACGCATGCAAAACTGAACCCAAAACTTTGGGTGCCAACAAGACCCCACCACTATTATTTGGCTCATCCTAGAGTCAACTGTTGCAAGTTTTGAAGGCAGACAATTTGAGTAAGAGAAAATCATCATTCTGCAAAACAAGTTGTGCTTACAATCGGGCTTGAGTAAGAGAAAATCATCGATGTAGGTTGTAGTTGCAACTTGACTCAAGTCCATTCTTTGCTTGTCTTTTTATTCTCGAGGGGCCAGGCTGACCTAACAGTCTCGACCTTTCTACTGCAAAGGGGTTAAGGATCCATGGTGATATGTGAGAGTAAGGTGAGCAGCCACAAGAATTGATATATATATTCACCCCGGACTCACTGCTACGGAGGCCAGATCCATGTAGATGGATGGGAGGAGGGCGCTTGGTGAGCCATTGAGGAGGGTCCCATCCTATTAGAAAAGGGGATGATGCATAGCAGTCATTCATGCAGCCATGTGTCAAGAAAGCCAGTGAACAACCATAAGTATGAAATACAGTTGAGGGAATCGTGGTGTACTGAACTAACACTTGCGAGGAAAGAAAGAGGAGGGATCGTGACCGAGCAGTTGGTGACATACTGATATTCTGCGTGAAAATTGAAGGTAAAGCACTAGAGCTACTTGGTTTAGCTAAAAATAACCAAGTATGGACAATATGTTGATCCAAGCCATGAAAGGGGATCACAGAAATCTGTAGAAAGGCAAGGGAGGTGGAGAAAATACCAACGAAATTATGAAGGAAGTCATGGATGGACGTGTGATGGAATCAGGCATGGAGAATTACTCTAGAAAGAGTGTCAGAGGGTTGATATATATAGAGGGGAGAGGGTGGGGAATATGACGAAGGGGAGGAAGAAAGGTTTGACGGGGGTTTTCTTGGAGAAAAAGGAGAAAGTGGCGGTGAAATTTGACTCATGGGGAGATCAATATCGCGGATCTGTCATACTAAAGATGTTTGTTGGGGAATGGGGTGGTATAACTGACTATGTACTCATGGCATGTGAGAACTACCCAAATTGGATTACTTACCCTTCCAATGGATTGAATCCCCAGGAAACTCTTCCAAAACCTATGTGAATTATTAGATTGGATCCAAACCCTGTATCTATGCTAGAGCATTAGCTTGATTTGGAAATCTAGACCCCTGCTCAAACTCTCAATCTATCGAGTCCACTTTCTTGATTGATGTGAATGTTGTGTTATTCAAAAGGTAAATTATGTTGACTATGAGATATGCTACATGTTGTACAACCTACACTAAATCTATTCTACCCTTATTCAAAAATTATACCAAAAGTTTCAAACGATGGTGGACCCCTGTGGGCCATAGTAAACCTTCAATTTGCTGCCATTAATGAGTCCCTTGGGTGGTTGACCTTGTAGGTTTTCCAACTTGACGACACCTTCTTCACTGATGTAGAGTATTTGGAAAGGACCCAACCAAAGCATGAGGAGCTTGCCCGGATGGTGTAAATATTTATTGTCGTACAATAATACCAAACAATCAGGCTAGAGAATTTCCTAGCATATGTTACAGTCTTGCCATGGATTTTGTCTTTCTTTTTCAACCACTTGACTTAAACCGACCATCATATGGTATTCCTCCAATTCCATTATCTCATTTAATCTGTGTTGAAGAGATCGATCATCAGTGTCCTGTGTGGCTAGGGTGACCCTGAGGTTAGGAACAACAAATTCTAGTAACATGACCACTTATTTTCCACAGACAAGTCTGAATGGTGTGTGATTTTTTATCCTTTTTCATGTTGTGCAATAATCCCATAAGATTGCGGGGATGCGCTAATCCTAATCACCATGTTGTACATTGCAAACTTTTGTTAGAGCATGTTCTAAAATTTTATTAAAAGTTTCCATTGCACCATTGGCTTGAGGGTGATAGTGGGTGCTCTTCTGGTGATGAATCATGAACTCTCGAGTGAGTTGTTGAATAGTTTCATTCATAAAATGTGACCCTTGGTCACTTATCAACACCCTTGGACATCTGAATCTAGTGATAACATTCTCAAAAATGAAGCGCAATATTGTATTTGGTCGTGGTAATGATGTAGCACTCTCCTGTGCGACGCGCAAGAGGATTGATGGGACCAACAAAATATATTGCCCATTTGTTGAAGGGTTCAAGTGCAGCCACAAGGAACAACGAAAACTCATCTATACGGCAGGGCTTTCCTACTAGTGATAACATTCTCAAAAATGAAGCGCAATATTGTATTTGGTCGTGGTAATGATGTAGCACTCTCCTGTGCGACGCGCAAGAGGATTGATGGGACCAACAAAATATATTGCCCATTTGTTGAAGGGTTCAAGTGCAGCCACAAGGAACAACGAAAACTCATCTATACGGCAGGGCTTTCCTACACGTTGACATACGTCGTAGTGTTTGGAGTAATCCTTAGATTCTGTGAAGAGAGAGGGCCACCAAATCCATATGCGCAAGACCTTGTACAGGGTAGCCTTATCGACATTGTGGCCTCCAACAATACCTTCATGTGCCTTGTATAGGATGGAATCTCATTCATGTTCCAAAGCATAGCGACGCTGAATTGCATTTGTGCCCAACTTATACAATTGTCTAGTAATAAATTGATAATCAACACTATGGGTCACCGTTTGTTGACGTTGTGAAGGAGTATAGTCGATGGGAGCCTAGCCAATGACAAGAAATTTTGTTATTTCGGCCAATTGATCAGGCATGAATTCAACCCAGAAGAGTTGCACATGAGGGAGTTTATCATCGAGGCTCGTAGCATCTTTCCCAATCTAAATCCATGACAAATGATTTGGTCCAACATTATGTTTTCCAAGCTTATTGAAAACTTCGAAGTCAAATTCTTGGAACAACAACAACCAATAGCAGATTATTCCACCCAACACTGGCTTGTTTACCAAATACTTGAGCTTGGAGTGATCACTGAAGAATTTGAAAGTCGACCCAAGCAAGTAGTGGTGAAATATTTCCAAGGCATATACCATGGCCAGGCCCTCACGCTCGGTTGTTGTATAATTCATTTTGGCATAGGACAACTTCTGGCTGGAAAAATAGACTGGATGATCGATGTTTACCTCCCTTTCCTGTGCAAGAATGATTCCCAAAGCAATGGATGAAGCATCAACGTGGACATGGAAGAGCTTCAACCAATTAGGGAAAACCAAAATGGGTGCAATAACCAATTTTATTTGAGGGTATCCGAGTCTTGTTGGCATTTTGTTGTCCACTCATACTTAGTATCCTTGTGCAACAACTTTTCTAATGGAGCCACAATCTCGGCATAATTCTGGATGAATCTTTGCTAGTATCCTATATGAACCAATGTTGCGCACATTTCACGAACTAAAGTGGGGGCCACCATATCCTTTCACACGATGTGGCCCAACAATATACCAAAGGGTGTAAAAAGATGCATTTCTTTAAATTCAAAGATATTTGTAGTTGGCAGCATCGATCCAGCATTAGTCAAAGAGCTTGCATGTGTTCTTTTAACAGACTGAACACAATCCAATCATCCAAGTATATCTCAAGGAACTTGTGGATAAACTCCTTGAAGGTTGCAACCACTATCTGGGAAAACACAGCAGGGGCATTTTTCAAGCCAAAGGGCATGACCATATATGCAAATGATCCCCATTCCATCATAAAGGTGGTTTTGGCTTGATCTTCCTCTACGATTCGAACTTGATGATATGATGAGAAGTCGTCTATGAATGAGTAGGCTTCCCGACCGCCCACAATTTCCAACACCTCATATGTGAAGGGTGTCAGGAAAGGGTCATGGATGTAGGCTACATGCAGACTCCTCAGATCGACACATAAGCGAATTTCCTCGGTCTTCTTGGGTTGCACCACCATAGGACTAATCCATTCAAACTCCTTGAAGGGGACAACAATTCTCACATCCAACATTCGATCTAGTTCCTTGCGCACCTTTTCTTTATACTTAGGATTTAAGTGATAAGGCCTTCTCTTGACCAATTTGGCATCTGGTTTGAGCCAAATATTCATAGCTCCCAATGATCCTGCAATGTCTTTCATCTTAGAAAATTTTCAAGGAAAAAAGTCCCAATATTCCTTAAGGAGGTCAACAACCTGAGTGACTATCTCCTTATCCCAATAATCTCCAATAATGGCCATCTTGGGTGCTTCTTCGATGCCAATATTATTCTTTTTGGTTTCTATTGGATCATTATAGCATGGTGCCACCATTTTTGTCGCCTTACCCTTTAGAGTGCACTCCTCTTCTGAATCTTTGATCTAGATGTCGCAAGGGTCATCGTCATCAATACTGCCCACATCAATCTTCTAGTAATGTACTGCTTCTTTCAGTTTTTCCATTGGATGGTGGTATGAACAGACCACCCTGGGGGCAGTGTCCTTTGGTTTTCGATGGAAAATAAATTCCTTAATCTGGTGGAGCACCTCTCTATGAGTTGGATCTTCTGCAATGAAATGGAAGGTTGAAAGAAACTGGCAACTCATATGGGTCAACTCAATTGTTTATCTCTTGAGTTCCTCCTGAATGTACTAGCTTCTAGGGACCATGTCCATTGTGTGGAAAAACTGATGTACCCATTGGGCTCAAGGGATATTTTTCGAGGTCCAATTTCGTTCATAAAAAGAAATATTTTCTTGAGGAACCTCAATGCCCTTGTATCGGTTGGTTAGTTCGAAGTCAACGATGGGATGGAATCGAACCTTTATGAACTCAACTACTTACGCCCAACTCTAAATATTCAGGCGGTGTGTCACCCACCACCACGCAAGTGTTCCTCGAACCACTACATCCATGGCTTGAAGTCTCTGCTCCACAGGAATGGTTTTCTCCATTTGTATAAGGAACGTCTCCACCGGCCCTGTCCCATCAAACCGCAAGGCATCGTATGGCTCAAACCTAATCCATCACACTGTTTTTTTTATCCTCGTGCATCTGCGAGTGGAAACTTCATAGACCTTATTCTACCACCTATCTATGGCATCCTCAGAATTTGTGTCATAATAATTGACCCTCTTCCATCTTAACTATCCATCTGCAGTGGGGTTGATGTAGTCCTCCATGTCTCCTATGATCGTATAGATGTTCTCAATGACTGAGCTCATAACATCCTCATCCATGGGCTCATTATACCGGTCACCTTCATATGGATCTAGTGTCAAGACCATGCACATGGTGTATGTTTCAAAGGACACGTGCCTCTTCTTCAAGTTTAACAGTGCATTATTGTCAAAGGCCCATTCAATACCATGTAATGCAGGACATGGATCAGATTCATACATAATATCTATGACCTCAAAGTCAATATTTGTTTTTACTCCTTCTATGTTTACTTCCACTTGCTCCAGAAGGCCTATTAGGTAGATCTTGTATTGATTATCCAAGTGGAGTTGGATGGGTGACAAACCAACTTTGGTTTCCCCATCATCTCCCAAGATTTCTTCGGAAAAATATTCACGTTGGACCCCAGATCCAACATGACTTCATCCATTTCATAACCACCAAGCTCTGTTGCCATTTCAAATTATTAACCAGTGCACTTTTCCTTGTTGACCTGAAATACATCTCTTTCTGGCAATGGAGCGGATATAGTAGCCTCCACTCCTTGTACTTTCATGAAAGTAGCTAACATCTGAGTTAGCTTTATTGCAGCTTCTAGATCATTTAACAATTTTAGACAACAACGCAAGAAAGAACTTACTTGGTCTTCAAATTCTTCCTTGCGACCCAGTTCATGTAAGACTTTTATGCACACTCTGCATTGCAATTCCTCCTAATGATGTTCTTCATAGGCCTTCTACTCAGTGTGTCACATCTTAGTTTGTCTGTGAGCCTCCTCTATTGACCATTGAATCATGTGTCAGACTTCTTCGTGCACGCAAGCCTCCTCCAATGATCTTTGTGTCGTGCACTACAATTCCTCCCACGTGCGAGCCTCTTCCAATAACCTTTACGTCGTATGTTGCACTTCTTCACAGATATGAGATTCTTCCAACGACCTTTTTGTTTCCCTATGCATTCTTCCTAGATCTGAGCCTCCTAAAGCGACCTAAGAGTCACATGTTGCAACTCCTCACATACTCTTTCTTCTTCCAGTGCTCTTTGTGCATCACACACAAACTGTTTTTTCTAGGCACCATCAAACTTTGGAGGGGGTTGAGGTGCCTTCCTTGTATTTTCATCTGGATTTTGACCTGAGCGTTCACCATGCTCGAATTTTTCTCTTGTCTTTGCCCCTTTGCGAGTTACTACCCGAACATCCATCTCCATGTTGTTCTTCTTAGTCTTGCACAGCTTCGCATGCACCATGTTACAGTTGGTCTTCTTGTCCTCCCACTTCTTAAGTAAGTTAGGAAAGTCTTCGGTGACATGCTCAGGACTATAACAATATGCATTGAGCACACATGGTTTGGTACAAAATCGAGAGAGTTGACCAATCTCACCACAATTAAAACATGTGGGGAATCTACCTCCCCCTCTGCCATATCCTCAACCGTGACCATACCCATATCCACCTTGGGGACCTCCTTGGTATTCTCCTCTTTATGTGCCACCGTTCTCACCACCTTTATACTCCTCTTGTACTCAGAATGCATTGTGGGTATTATCTTGCATTAATTAGAGTGAGCGATAGTTATTGGCGTCATGCCTGAAAGATTTACAGAACTCGCAGAATGGAGTGTGAGTCATCATATGGTACTTCAGCAAGGTTGGGTAGAGGGGTGGCATGTGGCCCCATTATCTGCATATTTCAATCCATTTCATCTGCCTAGATGGAAATGGATTGGGTGCACGAGTAGCCACATAATTTGGCAAGACAGGGCATTCATCTCTTCAATTCCCTTCCGAGTGACAAGTGGTACACCATACGTTCTCGCGCATGACCTTCGTCTTATCCATATCATGCAGTTGCATCATCAAGTTGGCTAGTTGTGATTGCACATGTGCCAAACCCGTCGACGTCTCCGCCTCCCCCAGTATAGCTTCCAGACGCATGACAATTTCTACCACCTCCACTTGAGTCGTCACCTATTGTTGGGTGAGCGACAATCGGATATGGGGAAGTAACCCCACAATAACCATTCCCTGTGTTGCATGTCTTGGATTTGGAACACTAACCGATCCAACAAAATTTTAAAGCATTAGTCATAATCCCATACGGTCTCGCCTTCCTTCTGCTTGATCTCTTTTATCTTTATGATACATTGGTATTGTGACTTAGGTTTTTGGAAATCCCTAAGTAGATCCTGCTAAATCTCAGCCAGGGACCTCGCATGTCCCATTGGTGCAGTAGCTTTATACTTCATATACCACGTCAATGATCTGGTAGCTTTATACTTCATATACCACGTCAATGATCTGTCCCTGAACGTGGTCTCCAACTGCGTGATTGGTTGCTTCATCTGTGAATCTCTTCACAAACCAGATTGCTTCACATGTAAACCGGTGTTGCTTTGCAACATCCTTACCCATTTCGTTGAACACGGGTAGTCGCAGTGTACTATCATGATTTACCATCTTCAAACTCGATTTAATTTCTCTTCTTTGATTGCTAGGGGCTTGATTTTTCCACACCACTATTCCTCAGGGTAAAGTATTGATGTATTCACCTTCTTCTTCACTCGTCTCTTCGCTTCTCTCTTCTTCTTCTCTTTCTTCTATTCCAATATCTCCACTATTTTTTGTGTTTTCTTCTTGATTAAAAATGCACACGGGGATGGTACAAAGGGGGGGGGGTAATTCAAACTTCTTTCAAAATGCACACGGGGATGGTACAAAGGGGGGGGGGGTAATTCAAACTTCTTTCAAAACTTCTCGCGAGGTAACCAAGAGTGTTGTCTACTTGCAGTTGCACAAGACCATCTACTATTGTCAATTCGTCTCGCCAACCACTAGGGGAGCCTCCATATTCCTCTTCTTATGGCGCACCAACATGTTGCGCTCTACCTTCATGTCCTAACTATGCACCACAAATGTGCACTATGTCTTCTGGGCTGACCTACGCACTACAAATATGTGCTTTGTCTCCCGATTCGATCTGCACACTGCCAATTTTCATGCAATCGTCCTCTCTAAACAATGCACTACTACTTCTCACACCATCCTGTCTTCTTATCATCACACAACTACTCTGTGCTTCATCTTATTCTAAGGTTGTGACACTTTGCAACATCCAAGGGGTGTGGACTTCGTCACCTAGGCTCGAACTCATATCACTATTGGTATCCCTATTGGACACCATATCCTTTATGCCACATCTCTTTGTGGGCCTATCCTCATCTATCCTCCACTCTAGCACAACATACTCTCTCCCACGACCACCTGATGCAATTTATTTTCTCTTCATCTTGGACCCGACCCCTTGACACGCACCCCTGGCTAATTATTTTCCATCTCTCTTTTTTACACTTCGTATTTTCTCAACTCTTCTTGTGTACCTACTCTCTTTTTTACACTTCGTATTTTCTCAACTCTTCTTGTGTACCTATATCCTTCTTTTACTTGAGCAAACCAAAAGTCGATAGCCCGAGTCCACTTGTTATCCAACACTTTCATTTCTTTAAATTTGGATTGATCCCAAATCACTGGTTCCAAATGCCATTCAAACGGTATACAAGGAAATTCAACAAAGAAAATCTCATGTGTATCCATGTACAGATACCTATCCTTCCATCAGTTGACATTCACTCTCAGTCTCTAGGTTTCTCACAGAGAAAACTCATGCCCTTTTGCAGTCAACCAGTCTTGAATCTCCTCCCGAGATGGATGCCACCTCATTTCTTTCCCTCATCGTTCCCGACAAGACTTTAGGGTCTCGACAACGGAACCATTTGTTGGGTGTTTTGATCAATGCTTTCACGTGTCCTTCTTAACGCTAGGGAGTTTAGACCCATGGTTCATTTAGAGTTGTCCAACAAAAACCCCAGAGCACTGGCATATCAATCCTCGGCCAAGGTCAAGGAATCTCTCACTCGAGATGCATAGAGAATCACATAGAACATAAGGTCTTGTGACAAGGATGAAGGATAAACACATGAAGACTCATCGAGAATGGCATCCATGTAGCTCATATCTGACAAATTATTAGGACTAAGAAGTAAAAGAATACACACACATATTCAAATCATACATGATAGACACATAAGGGATCAGAACTATCGCATCTTTATTACTAGATCCATTCCATCACAACAGAGGTATACATTATGTAGAACAGATATACATGACAACCATAGAACTTCATATCTTCTCGATCTAAATCCTCATAATTACAAAACACTTTGCAACGCGCCTTTACTCAAAACTCATCCATACAACAGACACATAGGTATATTCAAAATTAATATAATATTACAATAGGCTCAAAGCGAGCTCAATACTAAGGACTTGATGAATCTTCTCTCCTCCATATCTAGCTAGCCTCATTTCTGATATCATTGATCCCTTTTATAGCCTTCTCTGCTCGGGACTGTTGTCTCTTTCTGCTCTGCTCCACTCGCTCGACTGAAAAAACTACCTCGCATGCTTCTAGCATCTACCTACAGTCCACATAACCTTCAGGAATCAGGGAGATCTTAACTTCCCTACCAGCTCATCTTTTGTTAGCTCCACGATCCCTTGTGCTACTGGCAGTAATCATTCGAGAGGATTTCCCAATGAATCTTTTCTTGATTCTGGTGTGTGTCTTCTTGATTTCTAGTGCACATAAAAACTGGGACCGACACATGTTCAATAATATTTTAGGCATGTTCTGTGCTATTAAAACTCAATCCAATGTGCACTCTTTGGCATTCCTCATGCATTTCCTTAGGCGCACGCAAAACTATGAAATGAGTGTGCACAACTTCATTTTTGCATGGGCGGAAACCTGAACAAAGAACTTTGGCTACCAACACCCAATAAATAATGCATCAAACCAATGTCCTTCATCTCGATCTCAGTAGCCAAATCTGATTTACAACCTGCAATAAGCTCCCCTGTGTTGGCACTATATAATTTTTTGAAAAAAAATTGAAAATGTTGGCAAAAAATTGTGGTTTTGAAAGGAAAATGTGCTCCTAGGATTAAGTGTACTATTCATCATGGAAAAAAGTAAAGGTTGAATTGGAAAAAAAATTGGTTTCAAAGATCACATCATGTCATGTTGAAAGGTTTCCTAAGCTTTCAAATCAAGTCTGTATTTTTAAGTCTTGTAGCTAATAAGTTTGAAGCTCGTTGCAAAAACTCCTAACATTTTGCAGCATCACATCATTTATGTCATATCACTGCAAAATACCGCCTTACCTCCACAATGGTTCGATATCATGAGTTTTAGTGTCGGAGTCAGTGGTAGAGCATTTCAGGGTAAAAAGAAATCCCATTTTGCGGAGGACAATTATAATGTTGTTAACTTGTTGACCAAAACTTGGCATGGCCCAGTGTACCATTTGAGAGAACATTAAAAAATATCAGCTACAGGATTTTTTGCAGCAAGTTGTCACTGGGACGCTACAAAATTACACAGTCAGCCTAAGACAAAGTCTCTTCGACTTCCATTTGGATGGAGCATGCTAAATCACCATGAAGACTTGAAGAATTATTTATTTTTCCCTCTGATAGTGTAATTTGTTGAGATTTGTATGTATAAATTAGTCAAGAAACATAACTCTAAAATCTAGGAATCAGTTCCAGTTTGTTATAATTTGTTGTAACTCCTTCTAAATTTAGAAAACCTAAATATTTTGACCCTATTGAGCTACAATGTAATATTACTCTATATATGATGAAAGAGAGGAGGGTGAAGGGGTTCGAGTGTGTGAGAGAAAGACTATTGTGCCTGTAACATTTTTTTGAACTTTTTAAACGTGAATAATATAGAAGTACAAAATTCTCAGGGCTAGAGATTCATGTGTTAGTTTTTTGAAGTATGTGTTTTTTCTTCTCTATATGTTTTCTTTCTTAGTCTATCATTTAAATGTTAGTTTCTTCATTATTTAATTGAGATTACATGATACATAATTCATCTTTTTGATGCCCTATTTTCATAGTAGTTAAATACTCCATCATTCTCTTCTAAAGGTACATAATAATTCATTCAAAGTTAAATGCTATGATGTAATGGATTGTTAACCCTAATTCCTCCACCATACTACATCAAAATTTTGTGACTAAAAAGACATTAGCTACCTTTCCGGTATTACCTGGTTGTTCATTCACCATTTATTGATCATCTTATTTAGTTTCCAACCCTTGACTCCATGCCCAATGGGTGTTTCACTCAACCCTACCACCATATTTTGAAATCCTCACTGAGCAAAAGATCTAGCCATTGTGCCTATCAAATAACCAATCTTTTCTATGGTTGAGTTATAAGAGAGAGCCCTCTCTGGGTTGGAAGGGCAAGCTTCCAATCTACAAGTTGGTTTGTGGCTACCTCTGGATTTTTCTTTCACGGCCAAGAAAATTTATAGAGTGATAACACCCTGCACCTGTTAGAAACAAATCATCTACGTACAAAACCAATATGAGTGGATCCACCCCAACAAGTATGAAGTACAAGTTAGGGTCTGCCTCACTCTTGGTAAAGCCCATACCCTACAAGTATATGTCAATCCTATCACACCATGCCCATGGTGCATGTTTGAGTCTATACAAGGCTTTCTTAAGCCTACATAAATGAGACTCCCTCCCATGTACCTTAAAGCCCTGAAGTTTCTCTATGTATACTTCCTTCTCAATGATAAAGTTGAGTAATGTTGTTTTCACATCCATCTGATGAATCCTCCACCTCGTAACTGAAGCAACAAAAATAACAACTCGAATAGAAGCATACCTGGCGACTGGAGCAAATGTCTCCTCGTAGTCCACTACCTCTTTTTGGGAGAACCCTCTCGCCATAAAATTTGCCTTGAACTTCTCGATGCTACCATATACAATATGCTTGATCTTGTAGAGACACCTAGAACTCACAACTGACTTCCCCTCTTGTCTCGACACTATGTCCCAAACATCATTCCTCATAATAGAGGTGTACTCCTCTACCATGGCATCCTACCATACATGTTGATTTGTTTCTTCCACAAAATTGGAAGGCTCAACATCAATGATGGTACTCAAACGCGCCATATAGTTCAAAAATTTTCTCAGAGGTTTGTGCTCTCTAACTGTATCGATAGGAGCCTCACCAGCAGTGCACCAACATCCCTCGATGTCTGTAAAAACCACCTGGGTATCCTCACATGATTGAAAGGGGATGACTCCTCCTCCCCACATGAAGTCTAAGCTATTGAAAGTTGCTCATCCCTCGAAGCATGTTGCTCCTCGTCCTCTGTCACTGTTGATGACTCATGAGATCTCCTAGATGCCAAGTTCTCCTTGAAATTAACATCTCTGCTGACAACTATCTTCTGATGCACTAGAATGAAGATCTTGTTGTACCCCACAAATATACCCTTTTGTCCTGTAGGCTCCAGCTTCATCCTCTTCTCCACAAGCACTAGACTTAACAACCAAAGATCCTCAAATGTCCTATCTCTAGCTTCACTCTTGAGAATGCCTCCTTCAAAGTCTTGTCCACCAATATCCTATGAGGACACTTGTTCTTCACATACACTATTGTGTTACAAGCCTTTTCCCAAAGAAACATAGGAAACTCTTGGTCATGTATCATATCCTTGGCATAACTAATTATGGACGTGTTCTTTCTCTCCACAACCCCATTTTGCTGAGGGTTGTATAAATCTATCACCTCCCTTTTGATCCTTGCCTCCTTATAGAAATCCTTGAAGTCATTGTAGGCGTACTCTGTCCAATTTTCTGACCTCAAGACCGTTATCTTCTTCCCTGTCTGGTTCTCCACCTGAGCTCTAAACTCTTGAGATTGACTAAAGACCTCATGCTAGGTCTTCATAAAGAAGATCCAGGTTTTCCTAGAAAAGCCATTAATGAACGTCACATAGTACGACGCTCCCTGCACTGATGCTACTGACATAGGCCGACTCACATATGAATGTATAAGATCCAATATCCCCTTGGACTTACTCTCATTTCTTGGAAAATCAGCTTTGGCATTCTTGCCGACTGCACGCGCTTTGCACACTCTCAGCTGCTCAATAGTGAACACTAGGAAACCTGTAACAATCCCCTTTAGAATCAACAATGCTCTATAATGTAGGTGTCACAACCTCTTGTTCCATAGCTCACATATGTTGTCACTGTTATGTACCAAGTCTTGAATAGGATTTCCCTACAACCTGTATAAAGTGCCCTCTCTAACCGCAATGACCACTACTATGTCTGGGATAGATTTCTCTGAACATATGTGATCCAAAAAGATCTTTTAAACAACAATGGTTGAGTTATTTAGCCTGTGTTAATTAACCATTTAGGAAGCTGAATGAAAGAAGAATAATTATGAATAACACATGACAACCATATATACATATACAGATCTGAAATAAATCAAGAAGAATAGTAAACCATAAACACCAATGTGATAATGGAGTTCGGCAATCTCGCCTACATCTCCAAGCCTTTGTCTCAGTGGGTGAGGCTTTCTTATTTTTGTTCAAAGATTTATAAGTACATCACAGCAGTACCAAAAGGTTACAAAACTAATATGGTCTTGTTCTACCAAACCTCTAGAACCCAACAAAAGAAACGACACTGATATCGGATGACTGAAGCTCCTAGAAATGGCCCGCAAAGCTATGCTCCTCGACAATTTCCCTGCATAAAAATGGCTTTGGCTTGGAAAAACTTCAGCATAAACCTACTCTGAATCTACCCCCATGGCTTCAAGAAGCCCTAGTTTATATAGATCTCAAGTTGGTAACCATATCCCAACTTCCCCCCAAGATTCGGCCTCAAAAAGGGCCCAATATCCCCCAAAAAAGACCAAAATCTCCAAAATTGCTGCAAAAATCATTGAAAATCACTATAATAAAGTATTAAACCCACTATTTGCATAAATTCAGGGTGCAACCCCTTTTTTTGCTGGCCCTTGGTTGTATTGGCACTCACCATGTGGCCATGCACTAACACGGCTCTACGGATAGGCATTTCACCATCCCATCCCTCATCAAGCCATCCGCCTACCAGCCTGCGAAGCATTGAATTTAAGGGCCAGCGAGCCGCTTTTGGTTCTCCGTGCCAGTGGAGTCCAAATACGGTATTTAATTCTCGGTGGAAGTTAACGCCACCCTTTCAAGTGCCTTCCACCGCCATCGTGGTCTCTTTTTCTGCACATCCCCTCATCAGCAGTCCTGAAATAAATTCAGAATGTTA
>CBVK0103075106.1:0-10129 GCA_900067695.1 Picea abies | reverse complement strand
TGATAGGTATGAGTGCGATCAAGGCGAAGAGAGGAATCCAATGGGATAGGTATCAAATAATGGTGCAAGAAGGTACACGTAGGATCATGCAGAGTTATACGCTTATCTGAAGAATATTATAGTGCTGAAAGGCCCAGATTCTTAAATGGAAAAAATGTGTAGTAATTTCACAACCAGAATGTAGGAGGTAAAGTTGCACGGCAATAGATCTTGTCTGTTATGTTTCTATTTTCATCCTAAGGGTTAGGGTATTCATGGTTTCTACAAACAAGGGTTTTCCCTATGCTATAGCTCTCGGATATACATGCAGGGTCCAATAGTAGGACTCAACCCAATATCTCAGGGCACCAACTAAGGAGGCTATATTGTGCTCTTAGTTGTACTACCTGACTACCCATGTACTAGAGAGTATCTTCCCAAGTGTTTTTCTCAGTGGCACTATAGAAGTTAGGTGATCGATCGATTTATTTATGGAGGGATTCAAGATATCTAGGCCAATCTGTATACAGGTGTTGTATGATGCACTACCACTTGAAAGGGTACCAATAGGGGTTACAAGGGTGGCCAACAATGTGCACTTAAGTACCACTTGGGGTTACAAGGGTGGCCAACAATGTGCACTTAAGTACCACTTGTATTTCTTGTGTGGTTGCTTCCCTGATCGTGGATTTATGTGCTAAACAACAAATATTTGTAGCTTTAAGAAACTGGAATACGTCTCTACCATGAAAAAAAATAACCCACAATTTTCTATGAAGGAAAGTGTTATGATACCACTTGTAAGGTACTAGATATATTATAATAGTTGAAAACATAAATCTTGTAGAGAATAATAGTGGAACAACACAATAGATGAAGCCACAACACCAAAATAATACCTTTATTGATAGGAAACAATGTTTAGTTCTCTCTTTGATGGGGAAACCTCTAGTAGAGAAGTTCTCTATTACAATAATTCTCAAGACAAAACTTATCATGCCCTCGACTCATATTTATACTAAATCTCTCTACCAAAAGAACAATCTAGAGGAAGATCTTCTAGAAGCAGAAGCTTCTATTAGGTCTTCTTACATTTGAATTATTCTTCCTTATTACTAGGCCTTTAGGTCTTCTTACATTTGAATTATTCTTCCTTATTACTAGGCCTTATTAATATTGGACTTTATTATATGGAAAATATATTATTCTACCTACATGAGGAGTTAGGGAGGTCGAGTCCCTAACATCTTCTCTATCATCTAGGGATAACTATGAGGAATTACATCTAGGTAGTCTTCTTCATGAAATATGCTATACAATTCTCGAGTTGAGGAGCTATATGGGCATCTGTGTCTTTATAAATATGTTTCATTGGTTATGACTTAGGTCTGGTATGTGAATAATTGGGATAAACACTTCCTAGGAGGTTTCAACTTCAATGGGGATTTTTTTCTCCTTGTTCGATGAGTTCAACAGGTTGTTTCGCTTTAACAAACTTTTTTTGTGTTTTGGTTGAATACCTCCTAGGAGGCATTGTTACACCCTCTCTCACCTAGGGATAACTAGAGGAGATCATTTATCATGGCTCGTAATGAATACAATGATCCTAATGATGATGATCAACATTCTCCACAGGTAACAAACCCCCAGATGCCTCATTCATCATCAGCATAGCTCGTCACACCTTATCAACATGGTTCATTAGAATATGGTGGTGTTTTTCTTTAAGTTTAAGTGCATGTTCATGGTATTTATGTTGGATTTTCTATTAGATTGTTTATTGTTGCATGTCACCTTGTATGCTAGGTTCATTTTTCTAAAAACCCTAGGAGGTATTAAGATTGTTTATCCTCCCCATTTTCATTCATCTTAATTTGTTGAAGCATTTAAGACTTAGTATAGGGGTTAATATTGTTTATCCCCTTAGGGTTTATCTTTTCTACTTCAATACCTAGGGTTTATAAGGGGATAAACCTTAGGGTTTGACCTAGTTCACATAGATTTTCAAGCTAGACACTATAGAAGAAGGGGGAAGGCACTAGGGTTAATGTGGGTATAAAATCTAGGGTTTATCTTTTGAGGTTTATCCTAGGCCTATGAGGGCATAGTCCTAGGATTTCAAATATCTTAGTCTTCTTGGCTATCTACCTTCAAATTTAAGGTGTTTCTTGACTCCACTTTCCTAAAGAAGGAAAACGGTACTAGTCTTTTTCTTACAAGTGATAAAAAACCTTAATAAATAATCTCCCTCTCAAAATAAATTTTCCAGTTAGATACTTCATTTCATTTTCACACTCATAATAACTCAATGCTTTGCATTATAAGCTATTTACTTGTTGCTATTATAAAAAACAATTATAGTAATAGGGCTTACACATATTGTTGATAAGTAACATAGTTTCATGCTCTTAAATTCATGAAACTATTGGTTGATTATTTGAAAGTGTTTATGTTGTTATTAGACATATTTACATCCATTTATTTTCCAATTTAGACATAATATATTATTGTTTTTATAAAACTGTTATATGTTGAAGTATACTACATATTATAAGTTGTATTACAACAATCCTTTTTCTTTGATATCTAGTGTTTTGGGACTCATTCTTCTTTCCTTGGACTTGGTATTTGTAATTGAATGAATTGGAACACTTTCCACACACATGTACGATAAATTTCCTTGTCTAAACTTATCCTAACTTTGTCTTTTCTCCTAGGCCTAGCCTATCTCACCAAGTGACCAAGACAAGGGGTCGTAGACTTTCCTTTAGCTTGTTATAGGATCCCTTGAGGTTACAAGGGAATCCTTCATTTTGTTTGATCCTAATAAATCACTAAAACAAGGGAAGTAATTTCTCAAGTGACAGTGGAAATTACTTCCAATTGTTACAGAAGTTTAGCATTTTGTGAAGGCTTTGCATAAGTCCTAGATTTTGTCATAACATTTTGGCATTGTTTCTAGGGATAATTGAGTCATTCTTCATATGACATTTTCTTGGTAAGCATGTTTCCAAATCCTTTATTACTTCGCTTACCTGGAAAATACAATGAGGGTAGATTCCATTTTCTTACAAATGTTTTGATGAGTCTTCTCTACCAAGTTCATCTTGTGACTCTACTGATATGTTTTGAGGGTTCATCCTATTCTCATCTTTGTATAAAGTTGTATAATCTCAAGTGATGGAATTATGGCACCATGGGAACTTCATGAAATGTTTCCTTCTCTCGATATTAAGAATGTTCCTAGATACTTGCATCACTATCCTTGAGATTGGGGAAATGGTGTTCCAAATTTTGACAGTGATCTAACTTTGGTCTTCATCTCACACATTGTAAAATTTTTGAAATACACTTCAGAGATAAATTTGATACATGAATATGTTGTAATAATATTTTTTTTACTATCTCTGGAAAAAGTCAAAATAATTGGGTTAAGAACTCTCTTAGTCCAAAGAGCATACCTTCTCTCACAATATTCATTGAATAATTCCTTGAACGTTGGGTCCTGAGAACTCAAAGGTATGAAGATATTCTTCATGATATTACTATAACCCTTCAAAAAGAAGGATTATCTTATGATCCTATTGAAGAAGATGAAGAATTGATTGAATAACGATAACTTGAAGAGGAGATTCATAAAGAATATTACCAAACCCTTGAAGAAGAAGATCCATCTCATGAATCCATTGAAGATAATGAAGACTTGATTGAAGAACAAGAGATTGAAAAAGAGATTCATGAGGAAAAATACCAAGAACATGAAAAATAATTACCTCATGAATATGTTGAATAAGAAGACTTTAATGAAGAACATCATGTTAAAGACCCAATCCATAAAGAAGTTCCTCATGAAGATGAATCGTTGGTATTGGCTCCTCCATTTGAAGATGAAGTCACCCAAGCTTCTGCCCCTCCCTCACATGAAGATGAGAATGTGGTAAGTAATACTCTTTTCCAAGTTTTTTATCCATGTGATGTTGTTCATTACCTGAGTAGATCTACAAATATAATCACCACAAATACTAAATACACAATATATCCACAGAGGAATATAGAACAAACCACACTTTTATTATAAGAAAACCCTTGAGGTAGGGCAACACCATACAATTGATCTTATTATGGAAGGGATCCTCTCCTATTCACTTGCCTCTTCGAGGGGGAAACCTCCTAATTAGCTTTAGCTCCAAATACAATACTTCTCTTCATATCCCATTACATTGCTTGAACCCCTTTATATAGTGCTACCAACCACCTAAGAACATTATAGAGGAGGAACCTTTTATAAGTATAACCTTCTAGTAATTCCTCTTACATTTATTATATCTAACTACCATAGTGGGCCTTATTTAATACTATAGTGGACCTAGTACATCTTATATTGAATGGCCTCTAATATTATCACTATGGGCCCTCTGGGCCCCCCACTACCTCTCTAGCTACCTAACATTTCATCCCCCTTATGAAAGCATTGTCCTCAATGCTTGCTATAAGGGTGCACAACCATATACTAGGGTCTGATGGATAAGTGTGGACCATAGTGCTGAAGTAGAACAGAGAACCAGGGTCCCATGTAGAAATGAAAACCACCATGTTGAATTAGTCCAACCACCATTGTAAACCAAGGTCCCATGTCCAAGTGCTCATGTGAACTCCACGCAGAAGATATTTGAACTCAAGAACCAGCTAAAAATGATGCTCCAAAGAGCATCATGGGGATCAAAACATGTAGATTACTCCATATCCAAAAAATCATCTGAATAACACACTAGTACTGGAGAATACTGAAAAGTAGTATTCATAGAAAGCTATGTACTTCTCTCCATAATATGCTCTACATAATGTGGAGTAGAGTCATCAAATAAAACATGAAAGTAGTTATCATCCTAGAGATTACAATTGTCCATATACCAATCCTCACAATATTCCTCGTAATCATACCAAGAATATATTTCTTGATTATATTTTGATGTGATGTCAATGTACATTAGATTCCTAATATATCTCTCTTCTGCTGCAATTTTGATCTCTTCAATAGCTTCCATATCACGTTGAAATTTTACATTGGAGGCTTACGGTTTGTGTAGTAGGGACATGAGGGATTGAAAGTGAATATCCATGGGAAACAACACATATAAGATACCAAAAGAAATCTACGAAAATATTCTATCCAATGGAACTAATCTGGTAGCAATCTGATCACCCTGTGAAAAGTTATGAACTCTATAGTTCTGTCGTCGTCACAAAACCCCCCCAAAATCATTGATTTTAAATTAACGATATATTCACTTCCAGAGCTCTGATTTGGGTGATTTTTTTTTGAAATTAGCTATTTGTGAAATAGAAACTCAAATATGTAATTTGTTTTGGAAAATTCTCCCTCCATATGCTACATAAATAATAAAAAAATCATGTCGTTGTCTGCAGAAAAAACCTTGAAAATTACAGATTTTAAAATGTTGATATATTGACTTCCTGAACTCTGTTTTAGACAATTTGCTTTGTTAAATTGGGTGTTTTTTTGAGAGGAACTCAGCTATACAACCCGTTTCTACAAAATTTTCACCAAAGTATACAAAAATTTTATGGAATGTCACGGCCCTCTTTTTCTTCTTCGGAAAAATATCCAAAAATAAAAAAGTTTCCCACACTTGCCAAGGAAAGTGATATGATTCCACTTGTTAAGTACTTGAGTATATCTAGAAATATAATCACCACAAATACTTAATACACAATATATCCACAGAACAATATAGAAGAAACCACACTTTTATTGTAAGAAAACCCTTGAGGTAGGGCAACGCCATACAATGGATCCTATTATGGAAGGGATCCTTTCCTTTTCACTTACCTCTTCGAGGGGGAAACCTCCTAATGAGATTCAGCTCCAGATACAAAACTTCTCTTCATATCCCATTACATTTTGTGCACCCTTTATATAGTTCTACTAACCACCTAAGAACATTCTAGAGGAGGAACCTTCTATAAGTATAACCTTCTAGTAAGTCCTCTTACATTTATTATATCTTACCACAGTGGGTCGTATTTAATACTATAGTGGACCTAGTCCACCTTACCTTGAATGGCCTCCACTATTATCACTATGGGCCCTTTGGCCCCCCACTACCTCTCTAGCTACCTAACAGATGCATTCTTTCAAAGTAAAGAGTTTCTAGAGGAATCCTTGGTTTTAGTAAAGTTTTCATCCAATGAAGAACATGATGTCTGTATCAATGATTTTATACTCATTCGAAGATGTAGATGGGATACAAGTTGATTTCATTTTTATGGAGACCCCATTTATGATGATTATAGAATCAAAAATGCAGAATTGTTGTCATTGGAACATACACCTATGTACATTGTTGATTAAGATTCTTGTCAATATGAAGATGACATGTTCATAAATTTGTTTCAACCATCTAGGAGTGATACATTACAACATTATCATGATGACTTCCATCCATTTCCTAGAAGGTGTAATACATATTCTTTTGAGCACTTGGAGTTATTCTATGCATATTTCCAACCACCTTTATGCTCATATTTCAGTGAACATTCTTATGAGGGCATCATTCTCCCAAGGAAGCAAGAATTTAATAGTGAATATCTTCAACCCTATTTTCCCCATCTTGTTATATCATTGAAGATAGAACTAAAAATTGTATTTTTATGCTAAGTTGTCTATGGGGAAAAGTTGTTCTCAACCTATGGTTTCTTGCAGGCATTTCCAACCACATATAGAAGGACAACAAGCCCTATGCTGGGAGAATTTTTTTTTCATAAGATCTAAAATCATGTCCTATTTTTCGTCCATTTTCTCTTTGGGTAATCATTGAGAATCATTCATATTTCTTATGATCCCATCTCAAACTTGGGGAAGTGATGAAATTCAAGGGTTCAAGGTAGCCATTCTTTCTTGTGGCCATTATTCTGGGGAGTTATCAAGCTTGTGGTAACACATCTCTGCATGATAATTTTCCTCTTCCCCACCATTATGAGTTTGATTCTATATTTGGTTATGTTGTGGTGATTGTCCATACTCATGATTATTTTTTTCTTGATATACTTTTTCTTTGGTTCATAATGAACCAAAAAGGTAGAATTTTTGGATTTGATGAAATGCCAGGATGGATTCATTGGTTCTATTCTTATACCTAGCTTTTCATATGTCCTGACTTCTTAGAATAGGCTAGAGAAGGTCATGTTGCGTGCTTGTTTTATTGCATTGTTTTTCTTGATGTTACTTATTGATTTGTTATGTATTCATGTTAAACTAGCATATATGTGTTATAAAAAAAAATGTATATTGATGAAAATGAAATTTGTTTCTTTCTTGCATGGTTTTATATTTTGATAAACCAGGGTGGATAACATCCCCCTACCCTTCATTGATGATGATTTTATGTTAGAATGTAGTAGGAATTTTAGAGTGATGTAGGTTGCAGGTCATGGAGTACCAGAGATGTTGAGGTTCTCATGCGCTCTATGGTGAGCACATGTTCCCATGTTGGAGCCAGATGTTACCCCCTCTCTCATCTAGGGTTAACTAGAGGAGATCATGTCTCATGGCCTGCAATGAATATGGTGATCTCGATGATGTTATCAACATTCTCCACGGGAAACAACTATTAAAAAAGAGAGGATCACAAAGAAATAATATAAAACATATGTGGAAATAAAACACAGAAGATACACAATACAATAGAGACATAGATATACGTGGTTCACCCAATATGTGCTACGTCCACCAAATAAATTGGCAGCCCTTCCTTTATTATTATCCAGCAAATGAAGGGATACAACCTACAACACACCCATTGTAACTTCCTCTTATTTTTCTCACGATATCCTTTCTCAGAATACAATATTCACACTCATACATCACTGCAATAAAATTCCCTCATACATAAAAGAGGGTTACCTTCTATGGAAAAAAACCCTAACATAAATTCTATCGTCATATCTGCGACCTTATAATGAACAATTCAGATTGACTATGAGATTCCAATATTTTACAAGGAAAATTTCCAAAAACATTATCTTCGGGGGGGGAAGCTCCA
Organism: Picea abies; assembly: GCA_900067695.1. Taxonomy (NCBI): domain Eukaryota; kingdom Viridiplantae; phylum Streptophyta; class Pinopsida; order Pinales; family Pinaceae; genus Picea; species Picea abies. The sequence continues at coordinate 2,087 of CBVK0103075106.1, read as the reverse complement.
AAATATTTTCACAACCCCCCCTTAGTGATATATGCGAGGGGGAAAGCCCCACCACACCCCCCTGTCAGGAAATGGGATCCAAACATCGATGAAACAAATACCTCTAAATCAAGAAGATAGTCAGGCTCCACAAACAACAACAACCCCCCAGATGCCTCATTCCTCATTAGACTAGCTCATCACACCTGATCAACATGGTTGATTAGAAGATGGTGGTCTAGCACATTATGAGTTACTTTAGTCTGTGTTTCATATAAATTTTCATATTTAATTAATTTGACATGTGAGTGAGGATAATAGATTGAATTTGGATAATGAATCATAAGCTCATAAGTTATGCTATTTTCCTTGTTTCACCTTGGTGGCCATATTCGATATCCTAGTCCCGTGTTGTCACTCTTGGGGAACAAGGGTACTACTGGGAATCTTTGATAAGGATAATTTATGGTTCCCCCATCATACTTAACATTTTCCATCTTGGGGCCTTTCACAGTGTAATAAACTTCAATATGGTTGTTACATGTACACCAAAAAGGCTTGTGGTTCATCATCCTATGAGAAGAAGGGATACAATGTCATGGTTGATGTAGCTGATATAAAAAATAGATAAATAAATAACACTGTAAAACAAATAAAGAAATGTGGGATAATGAGTGGCCCCTAGTCCAAATGCATTGAATGCATATTAAAATGAAAGGACTTAATCCCAACAACAAATAAAAGAAAGAATAAAGTTCTTGAAACCTGAAAAGGAGACTTGAAATGCCTAAAGTGAATATCAAAAGGAAATAAAGGGGTTTGGAATACTCACACTACCAAGGAAATGGTATCTCAAGTAGAAAGAACTCCCTCTACAAAGGTGCTCATGGAAATGGACCAAGCATTACACCTTGCATGTTGATGATTCCATCACCATGAAGTCATCTCAACACATTTTCATTCACCATACTTACACTTAGATAGGTTTTTTGGGAAATATACCTCTAGTTGGGTACAAGCACACCTAATAGGGTCTTTTGATGTTCCTCCCATACTTAAACTTGTCAAATTTCATAAATTCTTGATCTAATGTGAAGTTTGAAGGGGATATCTAATGTGAATTTCTCATGTGGCTTATGTATTAAGTGATATCTTACTTTATATTATTCTAAGGGCTCTTGTAACTTGTGATTATTGGTATTGCTTGATTATGTGGCTTTGAATGACTTGGGTGCACTTGACATGGTCTTTTGGAGGATGTCCTCTTGATTTCTCCTAAGCCATTGTGCATTATATGCAGGACATAACACATGTGATGTAGAGTGTTCGGGAATTTGATGACTTGGCACATTTAAATACATCCTCTCACACCCCCTGGATCTTGGATGATGGACAAATGAGATATTGTATTGCATATTTGACCATCATGTTGGCAGGTAAATGGGAAGGAAGCCCACATTCTAGGAAATGCACATTGGGGCTTACCTAAGATTTTGATGGATGACATTACACTAGCATTTGATTGGACACCACTAAGAGATATTCCATGCCTCCTCTCCACCCTCAACAATGGAATTTTCACCTAAGTCATTGAGCGTATTGATGATGTCATCATGTGTTGGGACATTTTGATGGGTTAGCTTGCCATTGGGGCACCATTTGATGATGATTTGGGTCTTTGATGATATTACATGTGTAATTTCCCCCACCTCTTGATAAAGAGGGTGTGAGAGACTTAATAGTCTAGTTGTCCCCACTAGACTATAGTCTTATGAATCATGGGGACCAAGAAACCCCAAAGTACTTACCCAAGCACAATGTTATAATTTGAAGTTGACTTTGGGGGAAAAGGTAAAGTGAGGAAAGGAAAATACCACTTGTGGAAAAGCAAGGAGTTAACCCCAAGAGGTGGTCAACTAACTCAACAGAGAATTAGATCAGGGTATAAAAGAAACGGAGGGTGCATCTCTCACTCATTATGGATTATTATTACTTTTGCATCTTGGGATCTTGAGCACAAAGATGTTTTGAGGGTTTTGGGATAACAAACCCTAGAGATCATTTTAGTGGTGAAAGATCCCACCTATCTTGATCCAAGCTTGGTCACG
>CBVK0103075046.1:0-10800 GCA_900067695.1 Picea abies | reverse complement strand
CTCATTCTTTTCTTATTATTTAATTTTAAAATACTTTCCCTTTCTTCAACTTTTGGCTTATCCTTCAAGACTAAGCATATATTTGAACCTCTCTCAAATTCTGATGCCTAGCATATTTTCCAGATCAACACTTTGTTAATACTTTGAATAACAAACAAATTACTAACAACTTCTCTTCCATAATAGAAAACAAGTAGAAATTCAACAACATAATAGGCTTCCTAGATCTTATTTCATCTTCTATAGCCATCTAGACAATCAGAGTGACAATTCCACAATCTGAATTAGAGAGACAAATTCTTCATATTAGCAACACATGAATTCCCTAATATTAAATAAACCTGTTATGGAAATACGAGACACAGAAAACACTTATATGATATTTAGAAATTGTTAACAACTGTTGAAGGGTGTGCCATTTTCCACCCAACCATAGGAACACCTGCTCTTAGTGTCTTTCACAGTTGGTCAACCCCTAGCTAGAGTATGATGCCATAAGAGGAATTCTTCTTTCTACTCAACAAACAACAAGGGATGAGGGTTACTCTCCCACTCCCACATAAACCTGGCATCCCAATCTACGATTCACCAAGTAAGGGGACATCATGTGATTTCTCACTCAATCACTTAAATTCTTTGCAACCCCATTTATTAGCTTGTTTTGGAGGCATTGTCGGTGGTTCCTGAACCCATAAAATTATGTTTTCTTAGTTCTCTTCAGAACCAGGGAGATTTACTTACTCTTCTTCTTCAGAATTGGTCTCCAGACCCATTCGTGTGCATCCTTTCTTCTTTGCCCATGATTTTTTCCCTTTTTCTTTCCTTATATAGAAATATTTTGTGGGTCCAATACCCCAATTTGTGGGTCATATCAGGAAAATTTCAGATGGGTACTCTCCCCATCCTCTCATTGACTCTTGAGGAAGACTTCCCAATTACTAGCTTGACTGGTAAATTAAATTCTATGAGACAAAGGATTGTATGGGTCTGAGCATTTTAAATATAGAAGAGTACTGGCCTAGCAGGGGTCATCTCAACCATTACTAGTTCTCCTCGCCATTCTCTCTCATGGCACCATAACCTTTATAGGCAATCCCCTTCAATAATTATTCAATAATTTCCTTTTATATTAATAACAAAAATATTTACATCACATTGTTAACAAAGATTCATCAACTTTCAAAATTCACACATAACAGGTCTATCATTATTTTTGACAATAATAACGATTATATTTACAAACTGGGGGAAACAGGGGTATCCCAATCCCCTCCCCCTTAAAGGAACATTGTCTTCAATGTTCTTTACATCTCAACAACACCAATCATGCCCCATCTTTCAACAGCTTTAGCAATGTTTTCTTCTTCTTGGTTTGGTCCTTTACTAGACTCTTGGCCTTTGTCACATGCCTACAATAATTTCAAATAACAAACATATTAATCATAATTTCATGCAAAAATGTTTTATTGTTGTTCATAATTCAAGAGGAAATTCACATATCAACACAATACTTATATGCTCAGTTCATGGATCTGCATCCATATCTTTGCCACATTTACTTGGATCTCTGCTTTCCTTGACATACCCACCATGTTCATGATCCCAATCATTTAAATAACAATTTCCTTGACATACCCACCATGTTCATGATCCCAATCATTTAAATAACAAAAGTTATCGAAGTCTCCTCTTCCTTGCGGTCACTCACCTTCCAGGCTCAGGCTCAAGCATCCCTTTATTTGCTATGCAGTCCCTCGGGTGATCCATCTTGTATGTCAAGGATTTCTTGCACAATAAGAGTTCATAGACTTCTCTGAGTCTTACAACTAAGGCATCCCTCAAACTTGCTCCACTGAGGTGTCCCTCCGGCCTGTGTTAACACAACACAACATTCTCTATGGTGATCATGGCACAAAACAGTTTTATCATGTCATACAATGGCCCTTTCATGCTTTTCCTAGATGGACAACCATCATCTGTCCTTCCAAGATAGATCTGTCATCTCACTTGTATCACACACATACAATGTTAACCTCAATTTCATCAAAAAATCTTTTTAAATATGTTAACCACATATTTCCCATTCCACATTTTTAGATTTAGATTTGTTCCATACATGAACCAGATTCCACTAGTATGAAACTTCCTTCCCATATGATTTTGGATCTTCCATAACCAACAAGCATTGGTATTCCTTATGGTCTTATCTTTCTACCATATCTAAGACCATTCTTCCTGTAATTCCATCTTCACACAACCAAACAAATTGTTAGTCCTCATGCACATTTATAGTGGTTCACCAACACTTCTTAAAATTGTTCATACTAATAATTGCATCATATTTAGTCTTTCATTGATATGAAATATAAGGAATTATCATTCCTTACACATGCATTATTTTATGACAACAAGCTTCTGAAGTAATTTAATCAATGGGCCAACCTTCTAGTCACATTCACATAATGCATCCCTGCCTCAATTTTTTAGATTATCATAATTGTCATTAGACACCTTGCCATGGTGAGTTGGAACTTAGTCAACCTCTCACCCCACGACTATTTTGTATTCATATTCATTAGTACAACATGACTATGTTTCTTGCTTCAAGTTGATCATGACCTCAAATCAGCCTATTGTTATATGAAATTTAAATTGTGTATGAATGAATTCCAACATTATTCCTTTGTTGTAACCAGGGTGTCAATATTCATGGCCACCTCAATTCTTTTCTTTATCTTTTCCATAACTCTATTAGGATACCGAAAGATTTCTCCTTCCATAATGGGTAGTTATGTATATGCCCTCTCATGAAAACATGTGTCTTCTCAATGCATTTGGATAATGTGTTTCTCATGAGAACTTGTACTCATAATTTTTCACAATTAAGCAATTCATTCATGACACATTTTTTCATGAATCTTCATGCAAGGATCTTATTCTTCCTTAATTGTCAAATGTTCTTCTCTATTCAGGTTATCTTTTCCTACATCTTACCCTGCTTGGGTATTACTAGCATACCATAGTAAATCAACATTAAAATTTATATCATTAAAATACAAATTAGTGTTGAAAGGTTTCTCACGCAATCCCTTCTAAATCTCATGCCACATGGACATGGAAACTTTTATACCCGCTCTGGATGCCAACAATTTTTTTGTTGTTACCTTATCAATAGTTTCTTCATGGGAACCTCTAAGGTCACTTCATTAATCTTTCAACATCATCCCTCTTGTATTTATCCTATGCCCAAGGTTTCTCATTATTGGCAGTTGTCTCCTCAATCACTCCAATATTTTTCCAACACACAACATGAATCATTACATCCACAACTAAATAAGTTATCATGTTAAATCAAAATGCATGTACCATAACATTTTACATCAACAAACATCTCCAGATATGTCCCAACATATCTAATGCACTCTATCACAATTCCCTCAATGTTTTATGAGTGTAACACAACTAATGTTTCTATTGTCTTCACAGTTGTATAGTTGTCAATGTTCTCATGTCAGAGACATCAACACATCTATCTCCTCATCCCAGGGAAACATAATAACCAAAAAGAAAGGAGTTAAGGGTTTCTCCCCTTTTCATCTCATTTGTACAGTCTAGAAATTTATGTTTAATTGAACTACTTCCAAGGTCCCTCTATCCTTACATGTCATGAATTTTAATCAGAGTCTTTCTTTTAAACTTATTTGTAACTTTATTTTTCTTTTGTTGTTACAACTATCCCCTTTTTTTAATTATACAAATCTATTAAATAGACTAAAGTTTTAGGGTGAGGAGATGCTCTCCTCATTTTCCTCTATAATTTTTATCCCTTTTGGGGACCTTCCTTCTCTATTCCTTGAGCAATCCCAATCAAGTTCCTCTTGAACTCCCCCACCCCCCTCTTCTTGTTTTTTGAATGTTAATAGCATCCTAAAACATCAACCATATCTCACAATTTAATTATGAGTTAGTGCAATATGCACATTTACCAAAAGAGAATTTTGGACTATCAAGGTCCTGTCACATGTCAATTCTCCATTCGTGCATTATGTTTTAAAATGTAATCCATAAACCTTATGCAAATAGTCTTGTAGCCCACTGCCTAATTTCCCAACAATCCTTAATGTTATGGATTTTTTCTCCCAACAGATCTCTTTACATAGTTCCTCCATAGGGATATTCTTCAACATGCAACTCTCTCTCTTGTTGCATATCCATCATTATCTGAAATGGTCTCAATATATGAGTTAGCATAAAATTTGTCAGTTCAATAATTTACCCGATATTCTATAAATAATGTAAGAATACACTCTTATTATGCCTTTAGATGATACATTCAAACCACTCATGAAGACAAGTGCATCTAATCTATTAGCTTTCACTCACACTATGCTTTCATGCTCTTAACCTCATGTATTAGTATAATGTGTGTGTGTCTATATTGGTACACCTTACAAATTCACATGAACATTTACTTACATTAATTTAATTCATGATTTCTCACAACCCGTTATGTGCAATCTTCAAAGGAAAAATCATATTGCCTTCTTTTATGACAACATAACATTCTATCTTGTTACCTTAGAGAATCCTTGATTTTCTACTCTTTCAACAATTCAAACCAACTTTTCTGAGGAACGAAGTACACCCTCCACAAGCTAATATTAATAAAAAAAACAATCATGACTCTTCAAGACAAAGTCAACCATGTATCCATGACATTTATTCAATCCTGGAAGTACAATTCTTGCCTTATAGTTCACTTAGTTAGGTAGTTATACCATGCTTTTATCTGTATAAATAGGGATACCAGCATGCAGTTCCATTGTTTGCATCTTTTCCATTTCCTTTAGCATACATAAATACATATATATTGTACATGTGCAACACTTTCACATTTCCATATTGTTCATATACATTCGTTAAATATTAGCTCATATCAATCTTTTATGATGAGGATTTACAGTCATCCACATGATCAATCCCACAGACTTAAACATGATCCACAATTATGATGCCCTCTTTTCATGACAACAAACAACAATAGGTCACCTGTTTCCCACCTATCAAATCATTTCACAATTAAATAATTAGGTAATTACCTCACTACCCAGGGAAACAATACTCAATTCCTGCCTCTCTTCACACCTTCAACCATTCTCAGTCAATAGACCTTTCCCAGGGGAATAATTTCCTAATTCCATATCACTATTACTTGATGATACTAAGTCATACCTATATGGCTATCATCCCTCTCTGGATGTTATCTAATTCATAATTTTTCATGGAAGCACCCAAACACTCCCTTTACCTATGTCTATACAAACACTCTACTGATCCTTTGCTTTATCTTTATAAGGATGAAATCATTAGCATCACCATCACTTTTATCCATGTTGTTATTTCCCATTGCTGATATCAAGTCATCATCAACTCATAATGTCAACTCAACATGCTATATCCTACAACCAACCACATGTCATTATAATTATATATGCATGTTATGTACATGTTCCCTCTTGTCCATATGCATTACAACATCTTCTAGTGCACCAAGAATCTTACCCATGCATATAGTGCATTTGTATTTCACTTGCTTTCCTCTTGCATTCACTTGCATAGACACGCCCTTAAGTTAACAGGTATACACATTCCCTTACCACAACCCTGAGCTCCTAAACTTTCTCATGTTTCTTTACTTATTTCATGAGGTTCGTAACAGTCCATAGGAATCCTTTTTACTTTTCTAAAAGGGGGTTACCTAATATAAAGTTTCAATTACTATAGGTCAAGTAAGATGACCTCACATATTTCGATAAGGCCTCTGAACATGAGGAATTATACACAAAAGGCCAAATATATTACTTAAGAAACGATTGTAACTATCAAGGAATTCATTAGCTCACATTTGTAGGCAACCTTGCAACCTATTCTATCCATTATCTCCCTGGACTCAATCATCCCTATAACATGTTTCTGCCATTCCCATACAAGTATTGATATTAATTCCTATCAACTTAATACCACTCATGTAGGAGTGGCTATCATTCCACCTGTTAGTCCCTAGACATGTTACCACCTTTTTATTCTTGACTTTCATCCCGTTCTGAGCCTTTTTGTTTTATTTTCCTATTTTTTTACCTTTTTATCTCTTGTTTTTGTGATTTGGTTTGCTTTAAATTGGTTTTCATTTTCTTATTATAGGATCGTTTGAAATTTTACATAAGGGATGTGTCACATCAGATTGGTTATTTCCTATTGGAAAATGAAAGGCATTTTCCTAAGTACAAAGAATAAAACATAGTCACTACTAGAATACTACTATTCTAGTAGCATATGAGAAATCATTCTTCCAAACATGCTCCAAATCTGAAAATCATGACAATAGGCCCGAAACCATACATAATATATTTCCCCTTGGTGCTATATATGACATAGTTTTTGGTCATAGAAAATCATTTTAAAGGTCTCAGGGTGTAACCATAGTAGCAGACAACATTTTATGACCTGTTGGGCGATGGCTCAGTGGGTAAAGCAGGTGATATGCATCAAAATGTATATTGTTCTACCTACGCCGAGTGATGCAAATAAGACATTATTCACAACATAATAATGAAAGAACTGAACTCAATTTCATCTCTCTGTCATATATTCACCAAGATGTTATACAAGTCCATATTTATCTTTAAGCTTGAGGAACTTCACTAGAAATAGTAAGATTCCCCTTTAAATTCTCTTGATGTTTTTGCAGTAGTTTTATATGTTAAATTGTAACTGACTCTACCAAGGCATTTTTGTATTATATCTATGTCTTGTGTTTTACAAAGACATTAGATATATAATTTATTTTCTCTAATTCAGAGCCTAGGGTGTTCTAAAATTTCCAAAGAGGTTTTTTGATATATTCTCAGCTCCCAAAGTCATCGTCTCATCGTGTGCCAGGCATCTTGGAATGTTGAATTTGACATGAAGTTTGCAAATATTTATCCTAGAAGGAAACTCACTCTCTATTTGTGAATTTCCACTTAGTGATGATAACTGTATGAAAATGTTTTAGGAAGAATGGAACATTGTAAGTCCAAATGGATTTGAGGTCTTTAATTGAGGCAAATGAAGTGTGTTTTCATGTTTCTTGATGGTAGGTTGTCAAACACAGAATTGGGTGCTTGATTGGTGTTGGAAGAACATTCGAAGACAACAGTTGAACAACTAAAATATATTTTGGGTAAAACAGTGAGAATTATGTTCCAGCTTTGAAGACCTTCATTATAGATTCATATCTCACACATGGCAGTAGAGGATTACTCTCATATTTTCGGGAGGAAGAGCATATTAAAATAGAGGATAAGATTCACTTTTTCAAGCAACAAATTTCGGGTTCCATTTTTTATCAAACCATAAAGAATCTTTCAAAACTGTTAAAAACCCACTTCTATAATGGGTCCATTTACCTTGATTAGGAGAGGTTTTTGAAATTTCTCAATGGTTCGAGAGAAATATTTGTCTGATTGAAACTAGTAAGATCATATCCAAATTGCAGACAAAACATATGATTTGATTATAGGTGGCAGAGTATTTAAATAAGTTAGCTACAAATCCCAGATTTTCAGGCACTCGACTTCAGTCGTCAAATATCTTCTACAAAAGATCATAGATTGTTCTTATTTTAGTATATTGTTATGATTATTTCCAGGAGATAAGAAGAGTTTATTATTCTACTCTTTTATAAAGAACCATTATTTCGAATGTAACAAGGGTGGGGAGGCCTTCCTCTTGGAAGGAAGTTGGGTTCAAGTTTTGTGATGCTAAGGAGCATTTTTTGACTTGGATTGTAATACCTGGAATTCAGTACATTTTCGACTCAATGGAAAAAGCATTCTGATGGTTAGAATGTCTATTTATTGTGTTTGTTTCTTCTATTTTACTTGAATGCAATTTGAATCTTTTGCAAAGAATTTGATTTATCCTGTTCATGTTAAATGCCAATAAAGACTTTGTTGATTTATCACTTGTCACATGATTTGTGTTTAAGTATTTATTTCTTGTTTCTAAATGATATTTGGGATCAAGAGTCTTCTATGTAAGTGAACAGATTGTAAACTTGCAACTTCTTTTTCTTGTTTTTAATCTCATTATCTAGCTGATCAAAGTGAATGCCATTGACTAAGTGAATGTTGTGGAAACCTATTTTATAACCAGAATCTTATGTGTCCATTACTTGACCCATAAACCAACCTATAAACCCAAAAATTCCCACAAACATAAACCAGTGCAATACTTGAGGTGCCCTAGCTTTCCATTAGTAGTCAAGGACAACTTTAGGGAATAACACCACCAAAGAAACAATATGATTCTTTTGCTGTAATCCAACATGATTCAATTTTTGTTGAGTAAATTCCCCAAAAAATTTCAATATGCAATCCTTCTCATCAAGAAGCTTATGTAGATAATCTCTTTAAGGCAAAAAACACTTTCAAAAGGCTCATCTTAGCCTTGATATCCTACTCTCATGACTAGTTTCTATCCCATCTAGACCTTGTGATTGAACCTTTCTCTGATACCACCTTGTAAGACACCCAACCCCCTAAGTACCCTTTTAAGGGACGGGGTATTAAATATTCATTTTTCCTCAACCAACTCAAATTCCTTTAAAAATGACACCATCGTCTTCTTCTCGCCGAGATCTTTCCAACGACTATAAATTTGTACAAAACCGATTTCTAGATTGAAATTTATGTCCCTTTTAAGTTTTTGGGCCTTTATTGGTCAAAGGCCTCTGTACTTCCATGTAGAATCCCCATGGCTCCAGGTCACTGTACCCATATACTGTGGCACTGACGTGTCCTACCTTCTCCTCCACATAGCAAGTGGTTGTTGACTGTGTGTTGGCGTGGTTTCTGCCACCTGTCTTAACCTGACACGACACGTGGCCACCGTCACCTCGTAACGCGTGGCACTTGTTTTACCTTACGAACTACCTTTTCATTATGCTAATTTGACTTGGCACATGACACGATCACCACATGACATGTGGACCTCCCATGTGGACTGACGTGGTATACACGTCATTAGTGGGCACCTCATGATAGAGATCAATGGGTGGCATTCAATGCACATAGGTAAATAGTGTGAAGGATAAGAGAAGGGAGACATCTGTGGTGGTTTATAAAGAGACCACTTTCTAACATGTGGACACTGGAGAATGAAAGTGGATCCCTCACAGGTGGTTTTCAAAACCACCGTTCAAGCATCCGTGTAACTAAAGAGTAGTACCACACTATGAAGAGTTGTAATCCACCATGCCTTGGTTTTTTATGTTTTTTGATGTCATCTCGGGTATTAGGGCACCGAGTTTCTAAGCAACTTCGGGTAAAAAAAAATCTCGATGACCCAAGGTCTGATTAACTTTCATCCACATAGATCGATGGTGGATATATGTCCACGCTTAGATCCAACAACTCAAGTTTATTGCACCTGACACAAAATATATGCTTGACGAGGGTCCCACACTTATCTCGTGTACAACCCCACGATGACACATGGGCCTACCTCGACACCCCGCGTCACCATTACATACAAGGCTCACCCAACCAGAGGTTCACATTTTTCTGGCTCTTATAAACCTATTAAATTAATTAATCAATATCCTCCTAAAATACCACTCTTTAGTATGTATTCATTTAATTCCTATCAGGGATAATTAGTCTTCATTTATTTATTACCCCTGTAATTACATTTTCATTTGGCTTAAATTACTGACCGAGTAAAACCAAGGATTTCTTTCCGTTTTATCTTGGAAATCCAAGCCCCAACATGATTTAATATTAATTATTATATTACTACCTGACATACTAACTTACAACATAATAATGTTACAATATAATTTAATTAATTATATTATATTATTATATAGTTAATTATATTTAACATTTATACAAACATTTTAATATGGATATCTCAGATTGGATTCCTTTGCTTCTTTATCACACACACCATTACCTCAAACTCTCGAGGTCTCGATTCCTGAGATCTCGATGAGGGTCCCACAAATATATGATATTTTAACATACATATTGTAATTTAGAATGGGAGAAGGGTCGGTCTTACCTGAGTAATTACATTATAATATAATTATAATCCATTATATTATATTATATTATAATAAACTCCATTATGTTGCACCCAAGCTTAATAAATTTCATTAATATATTTAAATCATCGGCCCCCGACATAAAATCTTTCGTGCATTTTTCATCAGGCTCAAAAACTTTGATGCCCAAGATCCGGTGAGGGTCCCACATGGTATAATAATAATAATAATAATCTATTTTTAAGGTCACGACTAAGTCACATCAAATTGGTGTATGAGACCCCCTTGTTTGTGGGACAAGGGACCTCCCTCCACCTAGCGATTTGACTTATTATTCAAATATTAAGTCATTTAAATGGTAAAATTTGGGGATTTACTTGAATTTACCTACTAGTCTTTACTTTCCATGCAAAATTTGTTCAGGAAAAGGAAATTTATACATAAGTATATTTATGAACTCATGCAATTCATTTAAATTGAAATTATTTTCTAAGACATTAAATTTTTCTAGTAAATAAAACTTTTCATGGTAAAACTATGTTTTACCAGAAATCACTGTCTTCCCTATTTTCATGCCAATATTTGCTAATTTAAGGGAATAGTCACCCTTTTTCAAGTCTTTCCCCTTTTTTACACAAATTTACTATGTAAATCCTGGTAAAATTTCCCTTCTTACCAAGTCCTAAGGAAATTTAATGAATCACAATGCATCA
>CBVK0103074996.1:0-10148 GCA_900067695.1 Picea abies | reverse complement strand
AGACAAGGAAGATGACATTTGAATCAAGAGAATACAGAGTCATTGCGCCATTAGACCCTTTAGAAGGAGAAAGGTTTGTAGAACCAACTTGGTTGGATCTAGAAGAGATAAACCAGTCGTACAAAACCACCATGTGCGGAGAAAATTATGTTAACCCAACTGCAGATGGGGTAATTAGCTCAAGGATAATGAAATCATGTGATTTTGACTCAGATACAATTTTGGAGAATTGGCAACAGATATTACATGAAGTGTCTACAAGAAGGTGTGCAAGAATAGACTGCGCAGTAAGATGGGTGGCTACCGAGCTAAGAGAACCTCCCAGTTTTCATGGCATAAATGACCTAGAAGAAGTCCTAACAAGTTATGAAGATGAAGTGTTATAAAATCAGAGGCTCTTAGCCTTGGACATTGCACTCAAGGAAACACTTGCAAGAGGGTGGGATGCACACAAAGAAATGGTTATGGACTGGTACCAATGTAAGCGACTACTGCTCATCATATTCAATGCAGAACATGGAAGTAATAAAGTGCAGAGATATGATGGACATGGGACACCAAAATTTTTTTTGGAGAACTAAAAAACACAATGGAGGATGATACCACCAAAGGAATGACCTCACTTCATCCATACATTGGAAGGAATTCCATAAAATTGGCATGTAGACCAGGAACTGCGCAGAGGCACTGCAGAATGGACAACATTACAACAGAACTTTATAGTAACCTTCTCATTTGAACATGAGAACACCAACATGGATTCAACATTGAAGCAGATAAGAGGTGTGATATTTATTGATGAACTAGAGGTTGAACACATGACAAAATACCAATAACAAAATAGGCAGACAATGAAAGAACTACTGTCATGCTATCATGTGTAGGAAGAAGCACCAGGTGAAGATGATCCATGTAACATTAATATTACATAATTTGAAGGTGAAAGAGAGGTGGAAGGTCCATATTTGTAATAAAAAGTATTTTCTGCTCCTATCAAGTTGAAGAAAGTCAACATTGGGACAACTAAGAATCCCAAAGTGGCCAGCATTGGAGACTACTGGGATGAACAAACAATAGAAAGGATAACATAGTTATTGTGTGAGTATAGTGACCTATTCCCAACAAACTTTACAGAGATGAAAGGCATAGCAGGAGACCTGGGAGAGATGAAGATACCTCTCAAACCTGATGCTGTATCTATCAGACAGAGACTGTATAGACTAAATCCAATATATAAGAAGAAAGTGAAAGCACAAATTGACAGAATGTTGGAAGTTGGTATCATAGAACTAGTGGAGGAATTTGAATGGATAATCCCTATGGTAGTCCAAGAGAAGAAACAAGGGGGGATAAGGATTTATGTAGATCCGAGGAAACTAAATGATGCTTGCCTACATGACCCTTTCCCTACACCTTTTATATATGAAGTCCTAAAGAATGTGGGAGGCCAAGAAGCTTATTCATTTACAAATGGATTCTCAGGCTACCATCAGATTAAGATAGCCCCAAAAGATAGGTACAAGAACATTTTTGCAACATAATGGGGATCCTATCAGTACACATTTATTCTTTTGGGGCTGAAGAATGCACCAACCATATTCTCAAGGGTAGTCATAGATGCTTTTAAGGAGTTCATACATCAATTTTTAGAGGTGTATCTGGATGACTAGACTGTATATAGTCTATTAAAATATCATGTGGAAGTATTAAGGCTAATGTTGGAAAGATGAGACAATGTTGGATATCATTGAATATCAAGAAGTGCATCTTTGGGACACCTTTTGGAATACTATTGGGCCATATAGTATGTAAAAAAGGCTTGCTAGTAGATCCTACCAATATTGCAATTATTGTCAATTTACCACCACCAAAATCAGTGCGCCAGTTGAGAGCAACATTGGGACATACATGCTACTACAAAAAAATTATAAAAGGGTATGCGCAGATCACTACGGTAATGGAAAAAATGTTAAAGAAGGATACTAGTTTTCAATGGAATGGGGACTGTCAACAAGGTTTGAACACCCTAAGAGAAAAAATGGTCACAACACATATTCTAGTATTCCCAGACTATGAAAAGACTTTTCATGTGTATGTAGATGCATCAAATATAGCACTTGGAGCAATTCTGGCACAACCATGAGCATGAGATTTGGACCACCCTATAGCATTTGCAAGCATAAAACTTTCAGAATCAGAGAAGAACTAAAATACTACAAAAAGAGAAGGCCTAGATATGGTCTATGCACTTCAGAAGTTCAAACATTACTTACTGGGAAAACACTTCAAGATGTTTACAAATCATTCAACCCTCAAATATTTAGTCAGCAAGCCAATGTTGGGGGGGAGAATCTGTAAATGACTTTTATTATTTCAATAATTTGATTTTGAAGTGATAGTCAAACCAGGGAAGTTGAATGAAGGACCAGATCATCTGTCAAGGGTAACGAATGGAGAATAACCTACCAACTTGGAAGACAACTTCCTTGATGCACAATTATTTTCAGTTCAAATAGCTCACGAATCTTTTGATGATATTATTGAATATTTGAGTACATGGATTGAGCCATAAGAGTTTAACACTGCATAGAAGAAAAATATAGTAGTCAGAGTTGCAAATTACCAATTTGTTGCAGGACACTTATAAAAAATGGGCGCAGACAAAATTTTGATAAGATGTGTACTAGAACATTAAAAGCCTAGGATTTTGGCAGAATCTCATGAGGGAATAGATGGAGGAAATTATGCAGGAAAAGATACTGCACATAAGGTATTGTGTGTAGGACTATGGTGGCCAACAATTCATAGAGATGCTAAGGAATATTTCTAGAGATGTGATGTTTGTCAGAGAGTTGGTAAACTTAATAGAAGGGATGAGATGCCCCTAAGATCACAAGTAAATTTTCAGGTATTTGACAAATGGGCAATAGAATTTTTGGGGCCAATCCATCCACCAACAAAAAGGTTAGGAGAGAGATATATAATTACTACGAAATAATACTTAACAATATGGGAAGAAGCAACTCCAGTCAAAGAATGCAACACAGAGACAACAACACACTTCTTTCTTTAGCAAGTGATCACTAGATTTTGCTGTCCAAGGATTTTGATGAGTGACTAAGGTACTCACTTTATCAACAATAATATCAAGTCTATGTCTAAGGAGTTTTAATTCTATCATCATAAGAGTACACTGTACCATCCTCCAACAAATGGAATAGTAGAAGCCTTCAATAATATCTTGGAGAATGCTCTGACAAAGATCTGCAATGCCAACATGGATGATTGGGATTTGAAAATACCAGCAGTACTATGGGCATACAAGACTACATCTAAGAAGCTGACAAGTCATATATAATTCAGGTTGGTGTATGGGAAAGAAGCAGTTGTGCCACTGGAATTCCTGGTACATGGTCTATGCGTAGCAGTAATCACCAACATGAAAAAAAGAGGCACAGTAAAGGAAAGATTAAATCAACTAATGGAGATGGAAGAGGATAGGATTCTGGCATGATTTCATCAAGAAGTACATAAATCAAGAGACAAATCTTGGAATGATAGACATATCAAGAGGAAGAGTTTCAAGAAGGGAGACCTAGTCTTTCTTTATGACATTAAATGTTTTCAGCATCCGGGTAAATTCAGAATGCATTGGCTGGGGCCATATGAAACAAAGATTGTCACAGATGGGGGATCTGTATAGTTAAAAGACTTGGGAGGCACAAAAATGAAAGGAATGATCAATGGGAGTCGACTTTAACTGTACAGGGACAGTCAAACTCCTAGAACTTATAAGTTACAACATAGTAAGAAATCATGTAAATAGTGTACTATAGTAGAAGTTAATATAGAAAAAGAAGGAAAAATAAATAAAAAAATAGAAAAGACACAAAATACAAAAATACTGGGAAATATTGTGTGTAGAGGAAGTGGAATCAGCGCAATGAAAAGAAAAATGTCTACGTGCAACATATGGGTGACACATTGCGCACTAAGGAAAAGTTACAACAAAAATACACAACATGGTCAAAAAGTTTAGTACCACGGAAAAAGTACCAACAGTTCGAAAAAGCGAAAAACAATGGTTAGGGAAAAAAGGCACCAGTTGGGGGTATTTATGAAATTAAATGAGATGTACTCATTGCATTAATAGTATCCAGGGAAGCTTCTCTGAGAAGCTTCGCAACATTGATGTCACCCACTATATAAAGGAGAAATGCAAGCAATTTACAACTTATTGTGAATTTGCAAACTGCATCATTAGAAGAGCACACCGAGCAGAGATGACTTGATGAGTGCATAGTGTGAACCAGTCGAAAACCATCCAGTGAACCAATCGAAAACCATCAAGTGAAAGCATCCAATTCCCACGATGACACCACCAAATATTGGCGCACCGATCCAAACAACGAGAAAAACATGAAGCAGTGTTAGGGAACCTTACGAAACTGGCAAGGCCAAGTAAGAAACTACACAAAGGGGGGAATTTGTTGATGTTGACGCAATACCATCACCACATGTAGAACCAAAAATCCCCACACCAGTTATGGAATAATCCCACAAACCAACCATGGAGGGCATGGACGTTGACTCACATGACAGTGCGCAGGGCCGATAGGCTGAAGACATAGGCAACCCACAAAGACCTGCGAGGACTGAAGGAGCCCACATAGAAAATTGGGCCACCATAGTGAAAACATAGGTTGTCATGTCGAGACCACCACCTAGAGTAGGGTTTGCGCAACAACAGGAGGGTCTGTTGGAATACATTACCGACCAGCCATAATCTGACGACGAAGAGATATAGATGGAGGTTGGGACCTCAAGTGAGCCACCAAGAAGAAATGAAAAACATCCCATGTCACGGTCACCACATAGACAACCTGATGAAGCAATAGTCCTACCTCACATTCCTGAGGGGGTGGAGGCCACACCTACCCTTCTAGGATGTGTGGAAATACTGTGTTATTTGGACCACGACGTGGTCGATATTGGAAAATTCCTAGAGTTTTCCAATCAGGTATACCTTGACAATATAGGCACAGGCCCCTTTGGTGACCAAATTCGACAACCAAAACCATGGGCATTTGATCTGGCCAACACAGGAATCTTGAACTTGCTATAAATTCCCCATTTTAATAGGGGAAAGAGGTAAACAACTGCATCAAGCCATTGATGGCGGTCCTCCATGGAGGATTCTTATGGTTGGAGGAGCCCATCTGAATAGACGTGGAACTAATTGCAATCATCATAGGTCTGCCATCTATGGGTGAGATTCCCACGTAGAACCTTGATGATAAAACAAAAAAGAAATCCTTGGCCGAGAAGATGAAGAAAACTTACGACACATAAAGGGGCTCACGCGGGATCATAATCAAGAGGATCAGTGATGCAACAACGAGAATGGCCACCAAACTCATGGCCTGTAAGATGCTCATAAAATGTCGCAAGGAGGAAGTCCTTGCCGGGGTCGTCATAGCTGCAGCATAGTGTGCCAATGGAACTACGCTTAGTTGGGCCCCATATTTATTGAACTTGTTCCTCAATGACTGTAAATACGCACAGGATTTAGGAACAAAGTTCCACTATTCGTGGTTACTCATTTTGATCGCATTGATTGGGTGGAGGGAGCCCCCATACTCTCATTTTTTTGACTAGATAGGTCGTTGCCGCGCAACATGGTGCACATCATTGGGGAGCACTTCAGACCCTAAGCATAGAAGTGGAAACACAAGTACCTTTACACTTTAATTCAACAAGACACTATGAATACTCAGAGTATCACTCTAGGCATGGTCACACAATACAGAGAGATAGATAAATTTAGAGTGACAAGGCATACTATGTGGATCCAAGCACACAGGGATTCATGGAAGGAGTGGCTATAGTTAAGATACCATGTCACTGAAGAGGATGTAGAAATGGCGATGAGGGATTGGAAAGACAATTGGAGGATTCCATTACTGACTCAAGAAGTGAATAAGGTTATAGAGGTAGACATAGGGTCAAACAAGACACCTACAGGTGAGACTGTTGCGCCCAAAAATCCAATGATGTCAGGGAAACCCAGCCATAAGATGACACAACAAAAAAAGGGGAGTGCGTCGAAGAAAGATGCACAAACAACAAAAAATTACACTGCCCCAAGACAAGAAGAAACCCCCTTGGCAACCACCCCACAAGAGACAGGGCCACCTAAGCGGCTAATAATACATACATAGGGGCCACAGAATAAGGCAAATGCACATAAGTAACTACCAGAATACACTATCACCGAGGATGACATAGATCTCATGGCAGAGAGAGTGTAGGACCGCGCAGCGGAAGAATTTGTTGAAGCCCAACACCAGAGATGCATAATACAATATGAGATGGAAGTGATAAAGAAGGTCCTTAAGCAGATCAGGTCAGCGTAGAGGCCTAAAATGGGAACATAATATTTCCCTGAAGTAGCAACAATAGAGACAAGGACTTCGTCGAGTAAGAAGGACATAGTTCAAACTATCGCCCAGGCCAGTCCAACTTTCAAAATGACAACTAACATGTTGTAGATGGATGAAGCCACAACCCATACACCATTGAAGGATCTAGCACAGGTAGAACTGGTATTAGTAAGATTACCTACCAAGGCATTATACAAGCTCCAAATTAGTGTCACACAAGAGGTACAATCACGCGCTAGAACAAATGCAACAAAACTATAGGAGATGAGAAATGGAAAGGATGCCTTGGAATTGGTGGTCGAGCAGGTTAAGCTCGAAAACAAGGAGGAAAGGGAGTGCACACATAGAATAGAACAGAGTGTGACAACAGTGTACAATCACATCCCTGACAACACACAGGTAGAGAAAACAAGTGAAGAGGAGAAACTCAAGCTTATTGCCCAAACCATTGAACACTATAGGAAAGAGATTGAGGAATTAAAAGAAAATATGACTCCTACAACTCCTCGCGAGGTCAGAGAGTATAGGAAAGAAGAAGTTTCACTCCAATTATCATAACTAGAGAAGCACGCAAGCACAGCAGAAGAGTTGTTTGACAGAGTCATGCAACTCTGGACAATGCTGGAAGAGGATGAGCAAGTCCAACAGTGGGACCAAGAAGGGGAAAGGCTCAACACAACCATACAAGAGCTTAAGAACAGACATAAAAAATGAGAATCATAGAGTGCCTGAAAGGTAATCAGGACTTGAAGAAGCTGCAGGCATATTTAAAAGCTACACAGATGAAAAAACAAGAGAGACAGGTGGAAGTAGAACCTCTCTAGGATAAATCAACGCATATGATAGCACAACTAGTGGAGGAAAATAAGAGAATGGTGCAGGTGAACACAAAGAGAGCAACACTGATCACTAAGGAGATCTCAATGTAGTCAGTAGAGGCACTGATAGGGAAGACCGCGCAGGTCCAGGCAAGAGGAAGGGAACTTGCAGACAAGTTCCACAGCCTAGAAGAGGCTGTCGAGGGAGCGCACACTGCGTAGGTGGCTCGGGAAGAGCCACATGTCAATGTTGGGGGCATGTTGGGCACAAACCAATTTTGAGGAAAAGTCCAATTTTGGAAAGTAAATCTTAATTTGGAAAAAGACAGCTGGCAGGAAAAGAAACACGTGCGGGGAAAAGCCACATGCAAAGTAGGAAGACACGCCAGGCACGCATGAAAGAAAACCTAACCACACTAGGGTTAGGGTTTTGTAAGAGATTTTAATGGCTGATAAGTTGTAAGTTAGTATAAATAAGTACCTAGGAGGTCTAGGTTGGGGTTGGTTCCTGATTTTTGTTCTGTTCAGTTAGGAGAACTACTGTAAGATCTGATATAATTTTTTAAGTTTTTGAGTTGTAGGAGAGTAAAGTGGTTATATATTGAGGGTTATATCGCAGGCTGAGGAGCCTTGTGTGATCTAGTCATCCTCACAGAGGTTGTAGAACCTGATTTGTGATTGGATGATCAGAATTGTAGTGCGCGTACCGCCTTATTTTGCAAAAATCTAAATAAAAGAGCATAAGAAGCTAGATTCTTGTGGACGTAGCCTAGGAGGGGGTGAACCAAGGTAACACCTGTGTTATGTGTTGTGTTTATTTCATGTTTACCTTATGTAAGTAGTCATACTATGAATGGATGAATAGATAATTCTGTGAGATTTGTTATATGTTAGATCTGTTAGAATGCATACATAGACTTAACAGATGAATGAATATTAACAGTAATAGAAAGAACAACGATATCAAGGCCAAAGAAGATGAATTGAAATCCCATATCCCCACTCTTTCCTAGACTGCAAGCATATGAGCATTGCAGTCACCCATAGAACTATCTCAGGTGAGACTGCACAGTACATTATGTGTGATGTGTTGCCTTCTGGTTTACCAGGAGGGATGATAGTTTTAGAGGGTTTTGTTGGAAAACTTTTCAGATATGAACCTGGGTCTGCCCAAGAGTAGGAAGAGAGAGTAATAACCAACAAATGGTTCCCTTTCTGAGTGGAACTACATGGGATTGAGTTAGTGGGATCCGTGAAAGAATCGCGAAAATAATGAAGGTATAAAAAGGAATGTCCATACTGTGGAACCCAACGAAGGAGGAAATTGAAAGATGGTTGAAAACAAAGGAGATTTAATTTGCATAGAAGGATAATAGAAACCCTAAGTTAACACCGCACAAATATCTGGACAAGTACTTGTTTAGCGACCTACAAGAGGTATTTTTTTGTGATTTCCCGCATGTGTTGTAGGAGTGGCTATTGAGGTTGAAAGACAACCACCCTACAAATTGAATTAGACAACTAGAGTGGAATCCTTTGGATATCGCACGGTTTCAACAAGTTAACAAAAAATTTATGTGCGCAGTAGATTTCTGGCTAGAAAATATCGTTGCAGGGTTTATCATAGAATTTGCAGTAGATACCATGAAGTCTTACAACACAACAGAGAAAGAGTTTATAAAAGGACCTAGAGGTAAGAATATCATATCACTACAAACTTCAATCAAGTTCTTTTTGTATAACAATAATGTGATGACTATGGAAGAAGAAAACTAAACTTCCCTGAGTACAAGGGGGAAGGGGGGAAGCACTGACAAGAGGTGGAGAAATGGAGGAAGAGATGGACAAGGTAAAGAATAAGGAGGCCATGGACCCAATAATGATGGAGGAATATCATATCAAATAGATCATGGAAACAATTGGAAAGACGTGTAGTGGAGTACCCTACCAATATAAGATGAATAATAAGAAGAGAGCCATAGCAGATAGAGAGGGCTTGGCAAGTGATGAAGAAGAGGTAGAGGATCTCCGAGCTATGGAGCAGATTAAGGAAATACTGCATGCAACATATGAAGGGAAGACATGTGGTCCAAGGGAAGGAATATAAGGCATAACTCCCATCCATGTCAGTGTCAATGTGGAACCCATAACCCCGTGTGCGACTAATACACTAGAAAGAACACCACCATTCAGACAACTGAATTTTAGTGGAAGAAAGAAAAGGAGAAGTGCATCTAAACAAGGAGAAACAACTGGAGGATCCAGTTCATGAAGTAGTATTCAAGTATCTACACTGTGCAGAGGCAACAATTCATCACAATTCAAGAGGGAAGGGCATGATCCCACCATTAGGTTACCAAAATTTTAGGGAGAGGCATCTGAGGACCTTGAAAAGAATTTGTTTATCTACAAAAATATCTTGGAAGAAAAGAAGATCACATATGAGGACACACAACTTGTGCAGTTAACTATCATGCTAAGAGACCGCACACTGGATTGGTACATGAGCTTAGCTATAAACAACCCACCAGGAACAAAACGGATGATTGCATATGTCAAGAAGCTACTGATAAATTAATTTCAGAATCCTAGTTCATAAGATCAGTACATGAATGAGATGATTGAAATCAGACATAAACCAAGTGAGTCTATCTGGGAGATTGATTAGAGGTTCAAACAGTTGAAGGGTAAGTTGAAATATGTCATGAATGACATGCAACATAAACATCTCTTTGTGAATTCACTGCTACCACATCTGAAATACCCTTTGAGGCAACATAAGTTTCAAAATGAGGTAGAGGATCTACAAGAAACCCTATAAGAGTTAAAGGAGGATCTGAAGAACCTCACATTTCAACTAAACCAGAATAAGGGAAAAGAGAAAAGA
>CBVK0103074975.1:0-12934 GCA_900067695.1 Picea abies | reverse complement strand
GCATCAATGTGTGTATGGGAAGATGTCCCATTCAACTTCAACAATTTTCCTTCTTCCATTTCGTTCATGACAAGCATGTTGTCAGAAACATTCCTTATTTCAACTTTACCACCAAACATATGAACATAGTGGCCTTGTTGTCTGATGTGCATAAGGGGCATCAAGTTTCTTTGCATCTCAGGAAGATAAAGTACATTGTGTAGAATAAAATTTGAGAGTCCAGGTAACTTAAGCCTGAAGGTGCCCATTCTCGAAGGTTTGAGACTTAATCTATTTGCAAAGTCCACTATGCCATCTACATTTTCATCAAAGTCTTCGAATAAATATCTTAGAAATGTCATGTGGGATATTTTTCTTGTGTCAAGAAGCCACACATCTTCCCAAGAAGAAAATGAAGTATTAAATAAATATTCAGTTAATCCTATATTGCCATGGGAAACAACATAATGAACAAGTGCTTTAAATTTTGTTGGTCCTAAAGTTCTATCTATGTATTCTTTCTGACTCTATCTTTCCTCTTTGTTATTTTGTGATAGAACTCTTCAGTTGATGGCTACATGTGACCCATTCATTCTGCAACAGGTACAATGAAAATTGGATTTTTCATGGGGATTATGCCAACCCCCTTCCTATGATATTCTTATTTATGTGTCCTCTATTATTTATTTTATGTTGTCCCAATGCACTTGTTGTCACAAGTGAATGGATTGTCATCTGCTAAAATGCTAGTTTCCAGTTATAAGGTGATGCACTAATGTAACAATGGAAGATTTTGTGAAGTATAAAGACTACAAGGGGATGGTGATATGGACCAAATATACTTTCTATTACATCTAAAGCACCATCCTATTCTCCGAAAGAACCATAGTATTCTCAGTGCCATGTAATAGTAAATAATGCAAAGCATTAAATTTGAAAGAAACTAGACAAAGATTTAGTAAAGAATGCAAAGCATTAACTTTCAGGAATCAGAACAACGTCTTCCGTGATAGATTTCTTTAAAGAATATTTATGAAATCTCTGGAAAGAACAATACCCAAGACTCAAATGGAAAATAGATGGTTGACGGTGGTCTGTACTTGCAGGTTTGTATTAACACAAGAGTCGAATGACAAAGAGATGTATGAGACTTTAGCACTTAGGCGTATTCTATGGACACGAGACAAATACAAGAAGTTCCCATTCACTGATAATGTATTAATAAGGTGTCGTATATTATCTAGAACGTGTTACAGTGCTAAAATTTCACGGGAAAATATACTCTGTAGGGCTTATTTCCAGTTTGTCAAGAAATATCAAAGGTATGGGAAGAGACATTCGAACATACCAACCCATATTTCACCCTGCCTCCGTTCTAGGAATGGGATCATGCTATCGTCAGGAAATGTAGGCCTTTGTCCAAAACTATAATATTTAATAATTTTCATGGTAATAGAGGCGAGTTTTATTACCAATGGTGCAGTCGACAGGCGCTCGAGGCGATGGTAGCAACGTGATGTGAGATTCTACGAGTTTGAGATATTACGTTAGGGTTACGTTGAGTGATGGTGTCACGCCGACTACTCTAAACCCTAATGAATGGGAATCATTACTATAATATGACGATGAGGTTAGGGTCTACAAAGACGATCGCAATATATCTTTCGCTGGTTACTTTGTAAGACGACGAAATACCAATAAATGTAAGATGAAAACAAGCCTTTCACTGGTTTCTATGGATTCTATACAGGGATAGATACTGATAATTCTCATCGAAGGATTTGTAGAGATAATAGTGTTTACTCAAACTAGGGATATCTAATGCATGGAAGATGATATTAATCATAAAGAATCCTTCAGGAATGTATAAGGATTAGAAGGCAGGTCGAGCATTTTTTATACACTAGCAAGGAAATGTCTAGAGAAGCTCTCATACAACTTTCAGGTTAAGAGTGGGAAGAAAAGTAACTCCACATTTGATGTGATTTTCATTATCATGATAGGTGCATATATATATTAATAAATGATTGTAGGTCTTTTCCAATGTGAGACCCTTCCTATCACCTATTACTCTTCATATTTTCTATTGCATCTATTAGATAAAACAAAGTCCCCATCTAGTCATAAAGGATTAGGGTTTGAATCGTTACTTAAAATAATATCTTGATTAGTTGTGGATCTCGTATTAAACTCTCCTAATAGTAGGATATTACCTTCATTTTTCATATTGTAGATATCTTCCTTTAGGATTTTGTAGGGACAATTCTTATCTCGAACTTTTTTTGTATAAAAAGTAGAGTTAATAGGTGTGAAATAACATATTGCTCTCTAAATTATATTATTGGCATTAATATCTAATATCTACATCCATATGTACTGATTGAGAGGATTTTTCTTATGAAGCCTAATGTGAGGAGAGATACTTCTTTTTATGTAATTAGCCATGCCTCCAACCCCTCTATAGGAGAACTTCTTGTTCCATGTTGACCACAGAACAAATCGTTCTATATTAGGGATCCTAGATTCTTTATTCTCCCAAGTTTCAACCAAGAAAATAATATGAATGCCACAACTTACTATAGGCCCTTTACTCGATGGAAAAACACAAGAATTCAAAGAGAGGATATGGAATGAGGTATTCATTGATAAATATTCATTGAGGATAACTTTTACCTTTTGAACTTTCTATTCATTGATAAATATTCATTGAGGATAACTTTTACCTTTTGAACTTTCTTCCTTAATTCAACTCAGTCCTCTGGAATGAGGTATTAATTTAATTCCACTTGCATGCTCTAGTTTTCCATGCTAATGCTAATCTAGCTATGCCTCTTTATGTTTCCATTTCTTTTTCCCATTGCATTTTTTATGTACACGAATAGACCTTAAGGAAGTTGGTGTTGTTTGATCTCATGAATAGCGACATGTTGTCGTTTATTTATTTAATATACAACGATGAAGTTGGTGAAATTTGAATTATTGAAGAGATATATGTTATTGTCTATTTCTTTTTAAGAATGCAATTAAATTTGATGGTAGTGGTGGTGATTAACATCTACTTGTGATTAAATTTGGTTTATGAGAGTTCAAAAAACTTAAAGAATTATATGGTTTTCTTTAGAATTTTATTTTTGTGTTCCAAAAGATTTAAGAGAAACATTCTTAATCCACCCTAGTTTTGATGAGTTAAAAAGTTAGGAAGGTGATGAATTAGAAAGTTAGATGGTGGCGATTAACATCTAATTGTGACTAAATTTGGTTTATAGGAGTTGAAGAAATGTAAAGAATTACATTTTTTCTTTAAAAATAAAAATTGTATTCCAAAATCTTTAAGAGAAGCATTCTTAATTCACCATAGTTTTCATGAGTTAAAAAGTTAGGAAGTTGATGAGCTAAAAATTTAGGAAGGTCTATGCTATAATAAATATTTTGAAATTGTGAGTTAAAGATACTTTAAGAAAAAATGTTTTTCATTTTTAACAATCTTTATGTCACAAAGATGACTTTAACCAATGTGATGAATTTAAAAAAGGTATGGAATTATATGGATTTCTTTAAAAAAAATTGTTTAAAAAAGTTTAAGAGTAGCTCACCATAGTTTTGATGGGTTAAAAGGTAAGGAAGAAGATTATATAACAAATATTTTGAAATTGTGATTTAAAGATATTCTAAAAAAGTGTTTTTCATTTTCAAGCATTTTATTGTTATAAAGGTGACAAATTCTTTCAACTCCAAAATTTTAAAGTTTTAGGAATTGTTCAATACCCTACTTTACTATAGAGTTTGTGAAAGTTTATTTTTTTTAATAATGTTGATTTTCTTCTTAAATTTGATTAAAAAAAAAAACTTAGATGACTTTTTAAATTATGGTTGATCTTTTTTATTCTCCAATTTTTTATATAACATAATCTTTAAAACATCTTATCTTTCAAGTTATTTATCTTATTATTATATAAACTAAAATTTTATATATTAAGTGAAGATTAAAAATGACATAACATATTAAATATGATTTAAAATATTAAAAAATACAAAAGAAAAGGTTTTTTGGGGGGCATGAAAGGCTTAATTATCGAAACAGTCACACAGAACGATGACATAATCTACCAAACAAATAAATTTGAAGGCCGAGATCACACATTTGGCGATCTTTAAAACATAGATGATGACATAATATGCCGAACAAACAAATAAAAAAGATAGAAAACATCTTCATAAAAATAAAATTATTTTATTTAGATTAAATAAAATATTAAATTTTTATTCATCTTTTATCTATTTATTAAGAGAAAATATAAAGATAATAATGTCACATTTAAAAAAAATATTTACAACACAATAGTAAAGGAGAACCAATGCCATAGAATGATATTGAGGAAATAAAATACAAAACCAATGCCATATAATGAAAGTGTGAGAAACAAAATACAAACATCATATTTAAACATATTTTAAGAGAAATAGTATTATCTTTCAAAAATATATTAAAAATAATAACTTTATGTTTAACATTTATTTATAATTAATAATATAATAGTAAAAAAAACAATAGATAAATATATGGATGATATTTATATTAATATTGTATAAGAAAGAAAAACATAATAAATTTTTCATCATAATTTTTCTTGGATAAATGGAAAAGGGAAATAAAAATCAATAACTAAAACATTTTTACAAGATAATTTATTAGTAAAAACAACAAGCAACAACTCACATAAATTTTTCCACTTATATGCAAAATGAAAATAAATAAGAAAAAAATATTTCAATGAGAAAAGTATGGACAGGAAAATGAAAAACAGAGATAAACAAGAACAAGAACATGTATGAGAAAATCATGGTGACAACAGCTCAAAAGATAAACTCCGTTTTTAAATTTTTAAATAGCATCTAGATTTTTTTTTAAATAATCCATCTAAAAGAAAAAAATAATATGATTTTCTGGTATAATTATGCTGCTAGGGCCATGGAAAAATTAATCATTTTCCAAATGAATTTATGATATATATAAAAATTTCAATCAATGTTACCAAATTTTTAAAAAATAAAATAAAATAAAAAACTATGAATAATTTTTTTTGACTAACTTCTTAATTTAGAAGTTATTAAAGAAATAATACAATATATTGCTATTTAGCTAACTAGCCTTTATTCCTATTAAAGAAACAATATCATTTAGTGCTGGTACCAGGAAATGAAATATGAAAGTCATATTCAAAAAATATTATCATTATTTTAAGAATATATTATAACTATTTATTTGACACATTTATAATCAATAATATAATGGTAGAGTAGAAAACAATAAATCTCTGATAGATGGATAGATAAAATGGACAAAATTGTCCAATTGTAGGCTGAAAGGGAAATAAAAAGAAATAATGTCATATATAAACTAAAATATAATATTATTGAAAAGAACAAGAAAGCTGAAAGATAAATCTACAAGAAAAGAATATTCCATCTACAGAAGCATGACCAAATGAATGCAAAATAGAAGTAAATGAGAACATGCTAAAATGAAGAATACAACTCAAAAGATTAACTGAATTTTAAATAGCATTGATTTTTCAGGACAATCAATTTACAACCAAACATAAAATGAAAATGACTATTTCCTTGACATAAAATTTGCAACAAAAACTAAAAAAAAATGAATTCTATACTAAGTAATTTCATCATGTATATCAAAATTTCAATTAATATAACTAAATCTTAAAACAAAAATTAAACCTAAAATTTTATAATATAACTAAATCTTAAAACAAAAATTTAACCTGAAATGTTATGGTAGTCAGGAATTATTTACATTTGGGTGAATAATCATCAAGATTAAATATGATCCCTCCAACATATCTATAAATTAAATATTCCAACATCATCTACAGATCCCTCCAACACATCTTTACATCATGAGCACTTTACTAGTTAAAACTGCAATATAAATTTAATCATTGAAAAATAACAAATCATAATACTTCACTTAGTGTGTTGTCCCTTTTCCAAAAATAACACTACACAGAAAACGAAACAAAAACACCAAAATTCATAAACATGTTTAAGCCTAGAGAAAACTACAAAACAACCAAACCAAACAAAAATTACATCAACAAAGTTAGAAAGCCGAAAGTCAAAAGAAAACAATCCACAACAAACCAAACTAAGCAAGGAAAAACAAACTAAGCATGGAAAAATACATTCAGGAGAACTGAAAAAAAAAATCACCGACCAAGCAATCGAGAGAGAGAAAAAATATTAAAATATCTCGTTCCAACTCAAGTTACAATTCTAAAATTGACGCTCCCTTTTGAATTTTCGTTTAATTTTGCTCCACTGAAACTATAATAGCTCTTTTCTAAAACAACCTACAATCCTATTAAAGAATATAAATCTTTTTGCTCCAGAAGGATAATCCTATTAAAGAATTTAAAAACAACTTAAAAGTATGTCCAAAGACAATATCATCATTTCTGAAAGATCATAAGTTAAGACTTTAGTTAATTTTATTTCCGAAAAACCTACAGTGTTATAGTAATCCGAATTACCCGAATTTCCTGAATCAACTTTAGTAATCCGAATTACCCGAATTTCCTGAATCAACTTTTTTTTAGTTCGCTGGGTAATGTAGGCTCAAACAATCCAATCGCTCCCGTAAATCGTGCCATCTGTGCATCATCTCCCCATTCCTCAAATCACACCATCTGTGCATTATCTCTGAATCCGTGTGGCACAACATATCTGTGTATCATCAACACATTATTATTAGTTAAAACTACAATGTTGCTAGCTATAAATATAATCAATAAAAACAAAACTTCTAATATTCCTAATTTTACCCAGTATGCTGTATCTAATTCAAAGATAACATTACACTGCAAACAAATGAAAGCGAACCCAAAAAATTCATCAGCAAATCTAACAAATCCACTGAAAATCAAAAACAAAACCAAAAAAATTCATAAACAAATATACCAAACCTAACAGACGGAAAACACTGCAGAAAAGACTAAACCAAACCAAACCCAAAAAATTCATAAACAAATATACCAAACCTAACAGACGGAGAACACTGCAGAAAAGACTAAACCAAACCAAACCCAAAAAATTACATACGAACAGTTCGAAAGCCAAGAGAAAACACTCCACAACAAAACAAACTAAAGCAAACAGGGAAAAATACATAAGAGAAAACTAAACAAAAATTCACCAACCAATAAAACCAGAAAGAACAACACCTCAAAGAGAGAATACTCCAATCCCCATGAACAAAAAAAAGAAAAACGAATGAATCCTGCAAGAAGCATAGAATACTTCATCCCTTTGAAAGATATTAAAACACTACACAATCGAACTCAATTTATGTATTAATTATGAGGCTCCAACGGTCATAGAGCTTTCTGCCTTTTTGCTCCACTCGCTGGTAATAAAGCTTTTTTCAAACAGCTTTCTGCCTTTTTGCTCCACTCGCTGGTAATAAAGCTTTTTTCAAACGGTAATAAGCCTTTTCCCGATTTAACATTTACTCTTTTTTACTTTAGCATTTCACTGGTTTTTACATCTTTTTAACCGTTATATCTCTAGGATTTTTAATGCCTGTTTAGCTCTAGATTTTTTAAATTCTCTTTCACAGTTTTTAAAATTTTTTAGATTTTTTAAATTCTCTTTTTAACCGTTATATCTCTAGGATTTTTAATGCCTATGTAGGTAGTGGACCGAGATTAAAAAGAAAAAGAAAAAACAGTCTATCTGCACTAAAAATTGTGTGTACGTGGTGGACAAACATTTAATTGCAAGTGGTTCTGCGATTCTAAGAAATTGAAAATGCAATTGAAATGAATAGATCTTTTTGGGTATAATCTTTCTAGTCTCTTTAATAGCACCATGATGATTTTGATTGACCACCCAGTTTGTATGAAATAACGGCTTTTGCAGTTTAGTGTGCAAGTTGTTTAAATGTTAAAAATATTATACATGATTTTCTTTAGCCAGAAGTATGTACCGGGCGGCTCTCATACGTCCGTGAGAATGACGGAGAATATGCTTAAAGGCCATTAGTAAGTAGAGGGTGGTGATTTTTCATAATGGTTAGAATAGTTATTAGTTTTTAATATAAATTTTATTGTTATTTAAGAAAAAATAGATGATATATATATTGTAAAACTAATTTTTAATTTTAAATTATTTTAAAATTTTTAATTATTAATCTGTTTTTAAAATATTTTTTTATGTTTATATTTAAAAATAATAATTATTTATTAATAAAAAAAATTCATTTTGTGATTTTTAGGGATGGATTTGTTTTCTTCTTCAAAGTTAAGAAGAATGGATGGACAAAAAAAATGATGCAAGATATTATAATAATATATTTGTTATTCAACATGTTACTTAAGATATTACAATAATATATTTGTTATTTAACATGTTACTTGCATGTATTGAATTTAGATGACCAAAATAAAAAAAAAAATTTCTAATTAACCAAATTAAATCTAATTAACAAAAACTATGAACACCATATTACAATTTTTATTAAATAAAATATTAAAAATAAAATATAAGTTATTAACACCAAGTTAATAAGATATATAAAATATAATCAACAAACTACACAACACATTATGTTATGGCATAATATTTTAGACCATGGTACCATGGCAAGATAAAAATTTATGATAACTTATATTTTAGACAAAATTAATTGCCATAAAAATTTATGCTAACTCTTATTTTAGACCAAGTTAATTTCGAGGTTGAATAAATATGTCAAATAGACTCATTTAAACCCATTAAAAGCTACTTAGGCATCTTTATTTTTTAAGTGGAGAGAAGATTCATTTGTTTTCATTGGATATTTGCCATTATAAAATTTGATTTTTTAAAAAATAATTATAAAATTTTGATTTTTTAAAAAGTGATTGATCAATACATTATTAAAATAAATTTATATAAATATCAAAATTATTATAAATTTGTATAAATATCAAAATTATTATTATTATTTTAGTACGATAAATTTAAATTTATATAAATATCAAAATTGTTATTATTATTTTAATTTGATAAATTTATAATTAAATTAGATGATAATTATTATAATTTTAAATACTTGATAAAATTTATTTTATTAGTTTTATTTTTTTAAATATTATATTTAAAAAAATATATTTATTAAGTATTTTTATTTAATTATATGTAAGAATTTTTTTTCCAAACTAATATAGCAAAAATATAACTTTTAAATATTTTTTATTTTGAAATATAAAAATTTCTTTTGAAATATAAAAGAAATGAAAGTAAAATTGTTAAAACTATTTACTCATCATTTACTCTTTTCATAAATTCTATAAGAGACATATTCTATCATCTTTTTCTCTTTTAATAAGAATAATTTGATATAATAAATGTTTTCTCATATATAACTTAAATTTTTATATATAAAGATTAAATTATATATTTGTTATTATTTAATTAGATTTCCCCAAAAAAATTGAATAATGAAGATGGATTACATTTTTCATTGTTTTGTATTATTTATTGATTTTTCAAATTTATATAAAATTTAAGTTCTTTTTAAATTTTATTTTAAAGGAATGGGTAGTGATTAGGGATGTCTCTTCCCTCATGTTGTTCACATACATTAACGATAATGAAGGATCTAGAGAAGAAAAATGAGGTATAGGAGTAGGAATTTAAGTTTCTTGTCATGACATTAAAGGGATTAGAAATTTATGAATTCTAGGTTTTACTTTGCATGATGGTTCCACCACGGTTAAGTCTCTAAAATGGATAGTATATGGCCTTCACAATCTAGAGTTGAAAAACAAGTGGGTAGTATCATTGTATCATTCCCTACCTCAGATACACTAAAATGAAGAATTATAAATTTTATAGAATTCTCTAACTCTATTAGCATGCCAAAATGATGGTTTCATTGGGAATGCTTCCAAGTGATCAGGATTTGAGAAACCTCAAGTGATTGATGGAGTCACTTAAGGAATAGAACAACTTTCCCATGAGGATGGTCTCTTTGTGATTCTGCTTCCTTTTGTTGGTCTTGTCTTCTTCAGTTGCCTAGTTGTCTGACCTATGACCAATTTTAAACTTTTCTTCTACGGTTATCTAAACTACTAGTTATCAAGATTTTTAGTTTTTTCAATTGTTCTAGATAATTTTAGGTATTAAGTTCAAATTCAAATTGTGTGTAGCTTCTCACTTTGAGAAAGCACTTAAAATTAATTTAAAAATCTTTTTGTTTTCTAATTTATATTTAAAATTTTATTTTATAATAAAAGATAATCTATCATTAATTATAAAATGATTTTTTTTCAAATTTATATAAATATATAATAACTTAAATGTACTTTTTTATTATTATACCTAATGACTGCTTTATTTCTATTAATATATCTTTTTATATAATTAAAATAATAATTTAGTTTTTAATTTTTTAATTAAAAAAAATATTAAACTGAGTTTAAAAAAATATGTATCTAAACTTTTATGCTGCTACAATTTCTCTTTCACATATGAATATAAAAAAAAAACCTAATAATATCTTTTTTTTTCGATATGGCACATCTAATTTTAAAAAAAAATAGAATGTGTGCGGATATAGAATTTTATTTTAAAATTAATATTCTAATAATTAATAAATAAATTTTAAAATTATTTTATTTTTTTTAAAATTATTTTTCTTTCACATATGAATATAAAAAAACAACTAATAATATCCTTTTTTAATATGGCACATTTACATTTGATTTAAAAAAAAATAGAATTTGTGTGGATATAGAATTTTATTTTAAAATTAATATTCTAATAATTAATTAATAAATTTAAAAAAATATAAAAGATAACAATAAAATTTAAAGGAAAAAATCTTAAACTAGATCTGAAAATACTATATGTTAATCTTCTAAAATGTAGTGGTTTATCCAATGAAAGGTGGAGATCATGAGCTACTAAAGTCTCGTGAACAGTGTTGATAAAATATTGCACAATATTTTTTGTATTAATTGGGTAAAGTGTTATCCTTCAATGTGATTGAAAAAAAATACATATTAGGAGAGAAACAATGATTATAGGATTGCAAGTCATGCATGTCACAACTTTTTAAGAGAGAAACTCATCCATGTCACAATCTTATAATAGAGTATCAATGAAGTGTTGTAGATTTACACATATCGCTTGAGAACACAATAAGAGTGTTAGAGACTAATTGGGTAGAAGAACCCTTATACATTGATGCAACTACAAAAATATATATTTAGTGGATGTTGATCTAATATTTTCAAAGAAACCATAATGGACACTTGTCATCCAATTATTGGGATAGGCTATATACCTCAAGTATTTTGTGTAAAAATGATTCAAGTGGATATCAATGGCCACCCACCTCTTCCACTGACTCATAATAGTTCCCCATCTTAGTAGATTTTCTCTAGTTTTCCAAGTCTTGATCTTTCGTCACATTTTTTAACCTATTAATAGTGATTTTTGTCCCTTCAATAGATTAGGGATTCCATGGCATCCCTAATCCTTGACTGGAAGTTTTCGTCTTATCGGGATCTTTCCAATGGGATATTGTGTGCCCGAAATGGAGTTTTTGTGAAGAATTTGCACCCTCATGAAGTTGACATATCAACTAGAATCCTCAGGCCCAACATTCCTTTTGCACCACTTCATCTCCTAGGGCTATGGTTTTTGCGAATGAGTGTAACCAAAACCTCTCTCTTGCAAGATAAGATACCACCATTTTTGCTAGTTTGTATTACTTTGCATTTCACAATGTTTTCCCGCTTCATGTTTTGATAGAATTTGGTTCACACTATATTACTATTCCCTCTACAATATATATGTGTGTGTGTGTTTCCATTCATATTCCTACCTCTCATTTAATTCTCTATACAATCTAGATTATTGGTACTAGAGCAATCTACTCTTTGTTGTTTTTCGATGCATGTCTCCCATGAGGTCAAGGTATAAAGAGTTGGGTATTGAAATGATTTTACTTGGGTAATACCACTCTCATTGGCCCAAACAAACTCCCATGGTGGATGAAAACATATATCATGGAGTAGGACATCCTATCAAATTGTTCCTCGAGGATCCACTGCATGAGGAGGAATGAGATAATGGAAAATTTCTACGAGATCCTTTGATTGATGCAATAGAAGTTTATATACCTTCAAAATGAATCCAATTTTCAGATGCGACCCCAAAAAATTCCATTTCATGCATCAAAATGGCCTCGGAAGGTTTCAAACACCAATTTTCCACGCTGGGACCTACCATTAAAATGATCCTGCAAGTTGATTCCTCAATATTTTTCCACTCCGAGAGCATCGACCTAGATGAAAAATAATATAATGATCCAATCCAAATCATACCTCCCTAGTTAGGGTGTCTTTTTGTACACATAATATTTACTAAATGAGGTGAGGAAAATTTTCCTCTATCTTCTCTCTAGAGTGTCACTTTGCTTTTCCTAGAAGTTGTCCTTTCAACTCAATCTACCAAAGGGTGTGTTGACCCTATCTTGTAGTTATGGACCTCTCTTGTAAAATTATTTACTATGCTAAATCTTCCTAAGCATCTGCTACTAAGTCATCTATGGAAGGTAGAAAAAACTCCTCCTTCTAGTCCAACATTGAATATTCATAGATTTTGAGATTATCCACATTCACTACTAAGTAAATATGCATGTATGGGGGTGGAATTAGTTTGTAGTTGTTATATACCACCTTCTCCAATATCTCAAAAGGTCCATACCACAAATCTTTGATCTTCTTACTAGGAACCTATAGTCTTTTCTTGTTCAACTGTAACAACACTCTGTCTCCCACTTTTAATGACTTCTTCGTTCTCTCTTGATCATGTGTGGCCTTGTATTTTTCCTTTGAATTCTTAAACATATATTTTACTTGCAAATGGACTTGCCTTAATGCCTGTC
>CBVK0103074954.1:0-13692 GCA_900067695.1 Picea abies | reverse complement strand
ATATATATATATATATATATATATATATATATATATATAATAGAGTTATATTTAATTAATATTGATATTGTTGATTGATTCGCATATTAACGCACAACTCATCACGAGGATTAACGTCAGAATATTGCAAAAAGGTATTTCAGTGTATTTTACTTAATTCAAATCCTTTAACGTATTTGGTTTGAATCTCTTTAGCTGAGGTGTATAAGGTCTATTTATTAGCAAACTTTTAATTATAAAATAATAATATTAATATTAAAATTCAAAAATTATATATAAATTAAATTAAATTAAATTATATAATATTTTTTAAATTTTTTAAAGTAATTTATAATATGATTAAAGGTTAAGTGATATATTATTTTGAATATCTCATATACTAAATATAATAATTAAAAATATACGAAGTCAATCTGAATTTGTGCAAGTAACTTAATATTGTTATTTTAAATGACACGATTAAATGTATAACAAACTTGAGGATACTTTGATATAATTATTCCACAATTTCATGTTTTGAGCAAAAAGATGAAATATAGAATTTGAATAACTTTTTTTTATATAATTTTTAGTTATTGATATTTCAATTTTATGTTTTGAGTAAGAAGCTGAAATATAGAATTTAAATAATTTTTTTAATATAATTTTATGTTTTGAGTAAGAAGATGAAATTTAAAATTTGATTTTTTTAATATAATTTTTAGTTATTGATATTTCAATTCCTTGTTTGGAGTAAGAAGATGAAATATAAAATTTGAATAACTTTTTTAATATAATTTTTAGTTATTGATATTTTTTATAACTCAAGATGAAATATAAAATTTGAATAACCTTTTTTAATATAATTTTAAGTTATTGATATTTTTTATAACTCTCAATTTTGATTTTTTTAAGGTTGTTTTTTATATATAAATGATGATATCAGTAAGGTTGTTTTTTATATATAAATGGCGATATCAATATGTAAACATTTATATATATGTTGAAGAGAAAAGTTATTAGTGCTACCTTTATTTTTAAAAGAGGATTGGTTTATAAATTAAATTAATAAAATTAATGAAACCTTTAATTAGTACATAATTAAGGTTGTTTTTTAGTATATAAATGATGATATCAGTAAGGTTGTTTTTTTATATATAAATGGCGATATCAATATGTAAACATGTATATATATGTTGAGGAGAAAAGTCATTAGTGCTACCTTTATTTTTAAAAGAGGATTGTTTTATAAATTAAATTAATAAAGTTAATGAAACCTTCAAAGTACACAATTAGTATATAAATGATAATAATGATAATATTAATATGTAAAAATTGCTATCTAAAGATAAAATGTAATAGTATTTGATTTTTTTTTTTTTTTTAAGGCGATTCTTATGAGAATATAAATTTGATGGGAACTTTTATTCATGAAGTAAATTTATTTAATGATGGGTTTGTTTTAAAAAATTCCCTTCTTAGGATGCTTTGTATTTTTTTTTGGTAGTCTTTTTAAATAATATATATTATATGTGTTTTGTAAATTTTTTTCATGAATATAAGAGTAATTTTTGTTGTTAACCATGTACATAACATAAAATTATAAGATTTTTATATAATAATAGATCATAAAAGACTACCTATTATATATAAAACAATATTTAGAATTTAAATAAACTCATTTTCATATAATTGAAATTTGCAATTATAAAAATAATTTAATAAAAGTTATCAATAGTTTTTATAAAAATAATAATAAAAGTTATGGATTGCAAACTTTGAAATAATTATAGCTACTAATATAATGAAATAATATATATTATTATTATTTTTTAATTGTTTTTTAAATAGAAACTACTACTGTTTTCTAAAATGAAATAAAATAGAGCTTGAGAGGTCAGCTCAACCCATGTTTCTTCTTATTATTTAAAAACATAAGTGGGAATTTATTTAAATGTGGATTTTCAAAAACCAAATATAATGAGAAAATAAGTGTGCAAGAAGGTGTTATCTAGCTTCAACCAAATAAGACAATTTCCATCACTCCAATTGCAATTTAATATTAATGAGTCTTACCTATGAATCCTTGATCTTTTCTTCCCTCTGAAGTGTCACTTTTCAACGTGCAAGATGTGATATTGTCACTTTTCAACCTGGAAGATGTGATATTGCCCAATTTCCAAAGAATCCATGTGACTTGTAAGTTGTGAGCATTGCTAAACCAATGTTATAATATTTGTAACTTATACAATGTGTTGTGCATTAAAATTGCAAGTTACAACCTCCATGTGCTATAGAATTTGTAACATGTGTTATCCATGATCTTTGTTAAAGAGAGCTTTTAATTAGTATATCAAGTGTTGTTTCTTTGTTGTTTTTTTGTTTAAAGACTTTAACATAATAAAAAATAAAAAAATTTAAAGAATGTAGAGTAAGATTAATAGTCCATTTCTTTTTCTAATAAGTTAAGTAACAAAAAATAGAAAAAAAAAATCAATAATATATGTTTACAATTTCATCATTTATGAATATGTTTAACATATTGTATTAATGTATCAACTCAATACTTATTGAAAAAGGAAAAGTACATTGAATTGAATTTGCTATGCTATGGTTTATGCATAATATATCTTCATCTTGATTACTTTGAATTTGAGTCCAAAGAAAACACATATGATGAGTAGATGACACATAAAACATGGTTGATAAGCAAAATAAATGTTATTAAACATGAGCATGTCCTTATAAAATTCTATTTTTTCACATGGGATAAATTATATCCTCGTGTTTTGATTTCATAACATAGAAACACACATGTATTCTAGTCCCGCATAACATGTGTTATTATTACTTACATTGACATAACATGTCTTGTTATTGTTTACGTTAAAAATATATATTAATGAGATACGTGTGCATGTTTACATTAAAACACTACATTAAAGAGAAACACTTTCGCATTGTTAGTAATATTTGATTAATCGTTGTCATGCATTCAATGCATAATCTAAAATCATTGCACACAAATAATTGATTGGTCTTGATGCAATTAATATAAGTAATTCTTCAAATTTGAGGAGGGATACGATATTTGGAAGGGTGGGGCATCTAGAATTCATTTTATGAAAAAATAAATTCAATCAATGAAGTTGATTTGAGGGCTTATTTGCATTATAGGGGTATTCTCTTGGTGTTTACATAGATATTGTATACCATGTGATTCTTATATACCCATTGGAGCCTCTACTCTTAGTTGGACTCCAAAGCTTAATTTATGGTGGACATAAAATAAAAAATAGCACCATTGAAACTGCTAAAGGATGTCATAAAGGGGGATTTAGTTCAGTTAATCTTGATGAAACCACTTTTGGTTTCTCAATCATTTACATTCCAAACGGTTTAGTAGATCCTCATTTCTTGGCTCTTGGGATAATGATAATTATTATCCTCTTTACCCAACTATTTATCCATGGTCTTAAACAGTCAAACACAAGTTCCATCTATATAAAATCTAAATAAAAATGTGTATATATGTTAGTTAGAGAGATTGCATTATATTATATTGAATTAATGAATTCAAAGAGTAAATATTAATACGAATATATAGATATTTGGTTTTGTGTCCATAACAAAAAAATAAGTGTGGAAATCTAGGGTTGGCTCGAACCACAAGTAGAATTTCTTCCCATGATATCAAAGGCTTTAAGTGAAGACATTAATGTGCATAATATAGGGATATATAGAGAGGTTGCCTCAAAATTTAAAGTATAGTTTGTTGTGTTTAGGGTTTTCAGATGATAGCTATAGAGAGGCCATAACAATAAGAATGATGTATTAGCATAACATATCAAAGCATAATATATATTGGTATATTTATGTCTTGCAAAAAGAATGAAGGAAAAAAAATAGAGCTAATGGTAGATTTAATTAATAATATATGCATAGTAGGTAGTAATTGTTCCTACAAAGTTTCTAGGTACCAACTTGATTTTCATATAACCATAGATGTAATGTACTTAATCCCAAAATTTTAAAGCATTCACAGAAAATATAGTGCAAAACCAAAGAACATAAGAGAAAATAGATAAACCGTAATAAATATCTCTTGTATTAATGAAAATAAGAAACATAGAGCTATGTTCACTTGCCTCTTCAAGAGGGAAACCTCCTCAAGAAAATCTCTCAAATGCAATAAGAATACTTAACAAAACATTATGCAACCTTCTACTCCATATGTAGCTATCGATAAGGAATCTTAACTACATGTGCGCCCACTTATAATGGGTGACTACTAACTAATTTGGGCCTTATTAATAAAGATGGCTCTTTTTACATTGAGTGACTATTAACTAACTATTTAGTAGGACTTATCCAAGGAAGGTTTCCTCTAGCCTCATACATTAGTAAAGTATCCTAAGTAAGGGGATTAGGTAAGGACCCTAATATTCCCTCAAGCTTTGAAAGAATCATTGTACTCAAGATCGAAGGTGAGGAAATTTCTATAGAATCATTGTTAGTTTCCATGTGGGGTGTTTTGGTTGCATATCTTTCCACTGAATCAATACTTCCATGATCATGTGATGGTGCAATTGATGATTTCTGGTATATAATATTGCTTTTGGTTGGAGCCAAATGGAATTGTCTTCATCAATTTTTGGTAGGTTGGTTTTCACTTTTCAATTTGATCCCACAACCTTCTTTAAATAGGACATATAAAAGACTGGATGAATATTGGAGTGGGATAGGAGAGCCAACCTGTAGGTTATGTATTAAATGCATTGCATGATCTAAAAGGGGCCATAGAAATTGGAAGCTAGCTTCAAGGGAATTTTTCATTTAAGTGATGTTTGTTTATAAGGATGCAAGTGAAGAAACACTTGATCCTGTTTGGAAACAGAACGTATGGATCTATGTTGATCAACTTATTGTTTCATTTGATTTTGTGCCATAACCAGCTTGTCCTTAAGGATATGGATAACAACTTCTCTAGTGTGAAGAGTTTTATCTACTGCATAAACCTTGGAGGTTCCTAATACATAGGATGCCACTAATAAGGGATTTTCCCATAAACAAATTCATAAAGTGTCATTTTGGTAGCTCCATGATAAGTGGTATTGTACCTCCATTGTCCAAGGGGAATCCATCATGTCCATTTCATTAGTATTTTCAAAAGAAAATAATTTTAAATATATTTCTAAGAACTTGTTGAAAATTTATGTTTGGCCATGAATTTAATGATGATATGCAATGCTCATATTTAGTTTTGTACATTGAATTTTAAATATCCCCTGCCGAAATTTGTTGGTGAATGTTAGGTCTAGACCCAAGTCAATGGAAGTGGGAATACCATGTAGCTTAAATATACGGTCCATGAAGACTTTTGAAACTAAGGAAGGAGAGAAAGGATGAGATAGGGCACAAAAATGAGCATCTTTTAAAATATAGTCGTGACCACCTAGATGAATTATTTGTTACATATTTTTGGGAGTCCCATAATAAAATATAATGAGATGTATATCCATATCTATGTTGGGATTGGTAGTGGGTGCAATTCCCTTGGTATCTTCATAGTCTATCCCTTTTTTCTTTCGCAAATGTCATAGGATGCTAAAAAATATTTCATATCTATTTTCATGCCGTCCCAAAAGAATGGGTACTTAGTTTCTTAAAAGGTTTTATGAAATATAGAGGGATTTGATATCGATGATGAATGTGACTCCTCTAAGACCCATTTTTTCATTGTTAAATGTTTTTCCAGAACAATGCACCCTTTATACTGCAATGCATCTTGTTTCCATGCATAACCTTTAAGTGGGTTGGGAACTACTTGAGTCCATTGGATGACCTACGTTAAAGTACTATTTTTTGTCCATTCCATGTGGGCTTTCTCAATCCATCATAGACTGGGAAAGGATAAGGAAAGTATTGATCCATCCTCCTCAATTGTCTAGATGGGAAAGGATAAGGAAAGTATTGATCCATCCTCCTCAATTGTCTAGATAAATAATTAGGGAAAAAAAATCTCTTTACAATTCTTATATATGATATCATAATCATATCTCATCATCTTGGTGTCCCACTTATGTTTCTCTAGTGAATAAAATTGTTGTTCAATAAGGTACTTTAGATTATTATGGTCGATTGAATATTAGGTCTAGAGGAAACACATCTAGGATTGAGGAACACATAGAGATTCTTAGATTCCTACTAGTGAAAACCTTTCCCAAACCTCCACCCCTAGTATCTCCAAAACGAAATATACATGTTAATATTTAACTTATACAAATATTTCATTGGGACCAAACTAAGAATTTCTTTGATAGTTGACATATCAGAGGAAAGGATGTCATTTTGGTGAGAAAGCACTCTCTAATCCTTCTAATATCTAGTAGTGAAGTCCCATAGATCCATCCAAAACAAGAGTCCTTTCTTACTTAGGATGTGAACATGAAATTGAGAACACTACACAAGACAATTTATTTGGTCAATCCATCTCCAAATAGGTGTCCACACAACAAATCCCATCCCACTTGAATTATAAGAAATTTCAATTGACCAATGTCACTGCAAACCTCCAAGCCTCCTAAATGATTTGATATACTATGGATCTAAATACCTTAAACATCTAAGGTGATGACATGATATCACATAGAAAAATGAGCCTCAAATTGGAAGGAGATGTTGAGCTAACTAAACTTGATGACACTACAAAATTTTCTTTTCAGCAAATCCTTTTATGAACATAACAATCCATTTAGTAGCCAATATATGCCCTTGAGTTATAAAATTAATAATAAAAATCCCACCCTCCTCCTTAGGCATAATGTATACATGTCTTAGATCCATATGAATCCCTTTCTCACCACCATAATTAGATCAAAGAAATGATTTGAGAATCTGCTCTAATAACTTTAATTGTGTCTCACCAGGGAGCCAATGAGAGATGTAATAAATATGAGAATCTTCAAGAATTCATGAAACCAATGTAATGTTCTATATAAAGGGAGATCATTATACTACCATATCAAAATATTGGACTGTAATCTCCAAGGAACTTACCTTATGCAAGACTAGTCTATTCTTCCCATAATATGTGAGAGGAAAATTTGCACATCCGAAGTGCAAGTGACTTGGATTTATTTTTTTGTACGAGATGATTATGAGGGTGATGGGCCTCCAAATTCAAAAAAAATAATGAGAAAGATATTTTGGAATCAAATTAATGACCCCTTCATTAACAGAGTATATCAACTGTCTAGGGAAAAAGGCCTCATTGTCTATGTTACAAATATAATCACCAAATGAGTCCTGCATTTGCTTGAAAAACTCATAGGGTAAACCATCAATGCTAGGATACTTACTAGTTTTCATAGTAAATAGGGATATATAAATTTATTCCTTGGAGAGAATAGAATCTAATCAATTTTTTATTGACTAAATTGACCTTCCTAGGAACAACTTGATAGCATGCTTGTGTAAAACAAATGATAGAATCATAAAGTTTATAAGGGGAAATGTTCCTTGAAAGTGAAAAACAAACAAATATGTAAACCTAGAAGTATATCATTCCAAATATTTATCCTCCTAATGGATTCCCTAAATCCAATCACTAAAATCTTTGTGATTCAAAAATTTTAAGTAAAATTTGGAACCAACAATGCTCTCATTCATTTACTATAGCCTAGATCAACTCTAGCTTCCATGGCACTATAATCCTCCTCATGCAAAAATATTTATCGAATCTTTTTAAATATAATTTGAATATTGTGTTATGTAAATCATCCTTGGAAAAATGTTGACCTCCTCTAGCTCTGCCTATGAGTATTTTTAAACTCCTTCCTTTGTTTACAGGAAAT
Source organism: Picea abies (assembly GCA_900067695.1). Classification (NCBI taxonomy): domain Eukaryota; kingdom Viridiplantae; phylum Streptophyta; class Pinopsida; order Pinales; family Pinaceae; genus Picea; species Picea abies. The sequence continues at coordinate 5,857 of CBVK0103074954.1, read as the reverse complement.
CATATGCCCCCAACCCTACATGAATTTAGTTATCCTACAAAGTTTTGCATCCCCCAAAAAACATCCACCATATGTGACCATGTGCTCGAGGTGTGAGGTTAAAAATTCAATCAACTAAATTTGTAAAATACCAAGGCTGCAAATGAGATAAATTCAACTTAAAAAGGAACAAGGGAGTTGAATCATCACAATACCCAAAATAAATGATTGTATAAATTATAAAAATGATCAAAACTCATCATGTTTGTCAACACATTAGCATGATGAATATTACCATAGAATGTCACTCCATAACAGAGACCATAAAAATAATCCAATCATCCCTACACCCTGTCACTACCTTGCCAAAAGATACACCATGTGAAAATAAATCAATATTTAGAAATCATTCTTACACCAATTATGATAAAAAAAAAACTATAAATTATCTTTGAATTGAGACCAAGATTGTTGTTCCATACCAAAAGTAACCTTTCCAACACCACCATCCCTAGGACCACTTGATCATATTTGAATTCTCTTGTATAATCCATTCTATATTTGGGAGGTAGGATGCCATCCAATCCCAAAGAGAGCACTCATCCAAAAAAGAATTAGGAGTATAAAAAGAGTGAAATACAACAAGCTTATCCAACATCAAAATTGTGACCAATACACTTTTGTGTGATATATCAACAACATGATCAAACACACAAGCCTATAAGAATGAAAAAATATATAAAATAACCCCACCACACTCCCTTTAGAATGATATGAAACCCAATAAGGGTCTCTCCAATAGTAAACCATCTAGAATCATAGCTCAAAACTAGTATACTTCACTCCTTGAAGGAAAGCCACATCAAAATTGGTTTTCTATAACATATCACAAACAAACATCTTTTCAATAGGTATTTTCATCCCTCTAACATTTGAAGAATCAAGAGACAAGTTCATTTTTGGATCATCCCCATGCTTACACTACTAAAACTATTGCTAAACATAAATTGAACCAATTTCAATGGATGTCTCTTGGGTGATGTATTGGTCACATTATTATAGGATTTTGGCCTCGGATTTGGTGTGGGGTCCTTATGAAATTGATCTACTGAGGAAGGGGATTTGGGATATTTCCTCTCATTATTCTTCATAGTCCATCCTCCTTAGTTTTTCCATAGGATTAAGCACTAAGGGTTGGGTTTGGGCTATTGTAGAGGCATGGGATGAGGGTTTAGATTGGCTTAGATTTGTAGAGGATGAGGACTAGTGGGCTTTGAGTGGACTTGAAACTAGACATGGACCTGGGTTGGGAACAAATGAAGTGGTTCAACTACAAGGGGGTTCAATATTGGGAACTAAATTCTCCTTGGGTCTATTAGTACTAGGTTTATGGTGAGGGTAGTCATGGATCTATTGATATTGGGATTCAATGTAAAACATGCATTAGGGAGGTTTAGATAATAGACTTTTGTTGGAATACTTTATTTGTATTAAATATTAAAATAAATAGTGGAAACTTATTATTCAGATTCATTTCAACACAAAACCTACGGTTTTGTTTGAAGGAGTTATGATGGTTGTGAGTGATGAGGAATTTAAAAAACCATTGGTAAAATAGGTCCATGAAGGGTCAAATATTGATATTTAACATGACAAACTCATACCACAGTGTCCAATGAGCCTGGGAGACACCATCAGGGTTAAAATAAGACCTCCAAGACCCCACATAAGATAATGATCCAACAATATTTTGTGTGTCATACTAAAGGGAATTCTTAGTGGCAACATATGAGTTAAAAAGAAGAAAAAGATACTTGGACCCAAAACCCTAGTATGTGTGAAGAGAGATCACTTTGGTTTCCCATTTCAAATTTACCCATTTTTTTAATGAAACTTCATCTAGCATATGTATAAAAAGTACAAGATAAATCCTTCATGCTGTAAATTATGATGACCTTGTTCATACTCCTTATTGTGGTTCATGAAAAAGTTAAAATCATCTTATGGTTTTGGTTTATTATACTATGGAATTCTAAGGGTGGATTTAGTTTTGTTCTTAGCAACTCCATCATAAGGGATATGATCCACTCTCAAATTGTAGGCATTGCCTCAGCTAAAGATGAAGGTTGTGTGATGTTAGTAGGAACCTCAACACCTTTTTCTATAGGAATTTCCTCAAAATGAGAAGATGAACCTATGAAAATATGGGACTCCTTCACCAAAGCCTCAGTTTGGCATCGTAGTCCACACCCTCTCGAGATTTCACTAGGATTTCCATGCCATTGGGGTATTTTTCCCCATTGTTACTTATATTCCAAAACTTGAAATATGATCAGACAAGGAGACAATCTATAAGGGATATTCATTCCACACAACCCTATCCACTAAAAAATGTTGAGAATGAGAAGCCAAGCTTCCATTAAGATAACAAACCATAAAAGTTTTAGGTTCTGATTCATTTAATGGGACAAAATATCGAGTAGGGGTGGGATGTTGTCATTTTATACATAAGGAATACAATTTTTGTTCATAGAGAGGATTAACTACATATTGACCACATTCAAATGTTATTGATTTAGAACAAGGAATTCTAGGAGAAGGATCTCTCACACTATGCCAAATCATGTACCCTACAAAGTCTCTTGCAATAATATTGATATTTGTATGGCTCCCATTCATAAAATCAACATTGATATAACTACTATATGACTCAGTTATTTCATGGTTATTGTGAATTTATTTAGTTGCACGATTGTGGTTATCAAAAGAATGTGCCACAATAAATTCTTCCTTCCCTAAATCCCCTTTTCATCCCTTACATAGTTTTCCTTTCTCTATCAATGGTATGACACCTCTATGTCCCCTAGCACATGGGTATTATTCCTCAATCCATGATGGATCAAATCCTATTCTCACCCTACCTTCCTCCATAACTCCATTTCTAGTATTGAATGCATGGTTGTGTCCCTTGGAACCAATCCTCCATTATCATCCACTATTATTATATTCCATCAATCCATGTTAAATATTGTTATCTAGTGCAATCCTATTATTCAAAGTTTTTTATTCTCTTATTTAATTATCTATGTCCTTTATTATCCATCAATCTAGCCAAAATTCCACATTTTTGTTGGTATGAGTGATGTAGTAAATATAAACAAGAATGGGTTCAACTCCTTGATCGTGAAGGCCTCCAAAATTTGCATCATCAATGATGACATTTCCACAACCTGAATCGATAGGGTTGAGTTGTTACCACTTATCACTTTCTCTCCATTATGCTTTATTCAATAATAAGAGAGGAAGTGCTTATGGTCATATGCTTGGTATATAGTGCTATAAATACATATATGTGAAATGGAGGACCAATATGAAGTGTTCATGAGAACATGTGGATTCCATAATGAATCTATTAGGTTCAAATTTCCTTTATAGACCCAAGTAAATAAAGGCACCAACCTTTTCTAAAAAATTTGCAATATGCTATTGAGGTTGAATAAAAGGAAGAAGATGGAACTAGTATTAAAGGAGGGTGAAAATGATAGGAAACCATAAAAAATGGTGACGGCCTTGACAAAGGTTTGCAATATTTAAAAAATATTAGGAAATCCCATAAAAATGGAGTTGTTGCCTTTAGTAATGTTTTTAAACCTTAAAAAAATAAGGAACCAAGAAACATTAGTTTTGTAGTTGCAAATAAGTTTGAGGGATGAAAGTGGACAAAATAATTTTTGGACCTACTACTAAATTGACTAAGGGAGGCTCACACCCTATTTTATACCATTTTGACATTCATACATGTTAGAAAGAAAATCAAATAGAACCAAAAACTATCCAAATTATGTAATGAGAATAGATATTAACACTAGGGTAACCAAGAGATGTGCAATCCTATAAAGAGTTCAACAAACCTTAACACAAGTGTGATAGAGAGACAAATGACCCAAGCATAAAATATATCAATGAAAAACAAGTTAATGCAACTTTTTATAGTTTCCTTAGGCTAAATCACTTGTATAAGAATGAATATATTATCATGATATATGAAAATACAAATAAGTATTGTGTATTCATACACAAGTTAATATGTATGTAGGGTTCTTTTTCCAAGGGCTAGAAATTTTGTAGGGTTCTTTTTTCAAGGGCTAGAATTTTTTTTCCAAGATTAGTTATATATTGAGCCTATATCAAGTTAACTACAAGTGTGCTAGAAAGACAAATGACCCAAGCATAAAATATATTAATGAAAAACAAGTTAATGCAATTCTTTATAGTTCCCTTATGCTAAATCACTTGTATAAGAATGAATATATTATCATGATATATGAAAATACAAATAAGTATTGTGTATTCATACACAAGTTAATATGTAGGGTTCTTTTTCCAAGGGCTAGAAATTTTGTAGGGTTCTTTTTTTATGTAGGGTTCTTTTTCCAAGGGCTAGAAATTTTGTAGGGTTCTTTTTTTAAGGGCTAGATTTTTTTTTCCAAGATTAGTTATATATTGAGCCTATATCAAGTTAACTACAAGTGTGTTAGAGAGACAAATGACCCAATCACAAAATATATCAATGAAAAACAAGTTAATGCAACTCTTTATAGTTCCCTTAAGCTAAATCACTTGTATAAGAATGAATATATTATCATAATATATGAAAATACAAATAAGTATTGTGTATTCATACACAAGTTAATATGTAGGGTTCTTTTTCCAAAGGCTAGAAATTTTGTAGGATTCTTTTCCAAAGGTTAGAATTTTTTTTCCAAGATTAGTTATATATTGAGCTTATATTGAGTTAACTAGTTAACTAGGTTGACCCTAACTAAACCTAAAAATATAATATAAAATTACAAATAATGTTAGTTGTGGCCAAATGTGAAAATTATGACCTCAATTTTAATAATATAAAACAACTAAATATCAAAATAGTAAGAAAATATCAAATAAGATTACTTGGATTAATAAGAAGGTTACGAGAAGGTTAAGTACATATATAACAAAATAAATGGTGGTATACTAATTTATTGAAAAAATAAAAAGCATTACACGACAAAAATGTAGGAAGTAGAGAATTAAACAACACAAGGAAGAACATGAGTGTTTATCTCAAAGTTTTGTAAGGAAATAATGGTTGAAATTATTGAAAGATTAAATATGGAAACCATATCTAAAATAAGCAGAAAATTTGATGTACGAATATAAAAGGATGAATGTGCACTTTAATATTACATGATATGGAAATTTAAAGTTGAATATATCAAACACAATAGGCTAAAACAAGACCTCAAAAATATTGAAGAAACGATGAGAAGATGAACTTATATATAGAACATATAAAGTCAAATAATATAACATGCATGCTTTGATGTTAAAATAACAATAGAAGATTCAATAGAATGAAGAGATAGAAACTGTGTACTATAGGAATGGTTGAGTAGAAATGAATTAAACAAAATCAAGGGATAAGAGATAGAAACTGTGTACTATAGGAATGGTTGAGTAGACATGAATTAAACAAAAAAAATTAAGGGATTTTGGTTATATGAATTCACTACTAGAGGAATGGTTAAGGATAAAAATTGATTAAGTGTCATTTGGCTAATGGAAGAAATTTTATTCATAAATATCATGTATTAACATAATGTTTGAAGAGAATAATGTTGGAAAATTTGTTTTCATTGATGTCAACCTTAGAAGAAGCCCAAAATCCTCTAGAAGTGATGCGTGTATTTGAAGAAGTATCCAAGGTAGTCCCCTTATGGTGTAGCTTTAAGAATTTCCCTCACAGGAAGATTCTTTGAAGAAGTATACAAGAAGCCTTGGAAATATGGTTAAGTGTTTAAGAAGCCCCAGAGGTGTGGTCATGAAGCTTGGATTT
>CBVK0103074948.1:0-10323 GCA_900067695.1 Picea abies | reverse complement strand
ATATATATATATATATATATATATATATATATATATATAAAAGAATTGATTTCAAATTATATTTTGACTAAATAAAATCATTATGAATTAGTTAAATCCTCAACAATATTCTCACATGAATTAGTCAAATTCCTAACAATAATAATGAAGTAATCATTAATTTTTTCACACAGGAAAAAATAGTCTCACTGCTATTTTATTAAGAATTAAGTGAAACTATCATAAGTACATATTATGATTACAATCTACTTTTGTCTCTATATTTCTCAAAAAGACTCATGAGAAATCCAATAGTTCATCAAAACATGTCTACTTAGCATATAAAACTAATCCATCCTAGATATTGTTTTTCTAACTACTTTTAATACATTTGTTTCATGAATATCTTGTCGTGAGAAAAAATATATAACCAAAAGAGAACATAATGTGACTAAAAAAGCAGGATTTTGTCGACATGTACTATTACTCCATCAATTAGCTCTTCAAAATAAAGCCATCTGGAAGGGAAATTCAACGCCTGTTTGGAAAGTTGATCAGCGACATGATTAAAGATCCTATGCATGTGTATATGGTTTAGATTTTCGAACTTTTCTTGCAGTGTTTTGATTCTCTATTGCCAAGATATGAGATATAGACAATTTAGACTAGAAACCCCTTTTATCAAATCAATAGTTAGTTTGGAATCACCAACTACCATTAATATGCTCAAAGATAAAAATGAAGCGAGATGTAATAGTCCCATAATCCTTGGAGTTCTTATTTCATATTGGAACCTTCTCCTCTAGCAAAATAATCTTTGTAAGTGTGTACATTGTTGTGTTTAATAATAATCCAATGCCACACCTGTTTCCTGAGGTTGCACCATCAAAGAACCCAATTGGTGAATCATCGAAATAAACTAGGCTTATAATGAAATCCAACCTATCAGACTTTGTATCATCTTGTATTTCCTGGATAGAGAGAAGAATTTTTTTTGCTATGGTAGTATCTTGTCTAGCGTAGTGTTCAAATAATATTTTATTTTGATATTTGCATATGCCACATATCACCATGAATGGAATGTGTCTCATCCTTGGGTATTTTATGAACCATTTTAGAAGATTGCCTTCCAAACCCTGATCTCCCCAATCTTCATGAATCATCATATGTGAGAGGATTTCTTTCCATATAGATTTGGAAACTTCGTAGAAAGAAAAGATATGATCTGTTGAGTCTTCGGCATTTAGACAAAAACTGCAAGTTGTAGGCCCAATTCCACCTCTGTGTTGATAATTAACCCCTGAAAGTATACTATCCTTCAAACATAACCAGATAAAACAAATGATCTTACTCGGTACTTTTACCTACCAGATAGCTTTATGCCACCATTGGTTTTCTCCCTTAAAATTTGTAAATAATATGGACTGGTAAGCTAACTTTACAGAGATAGTTCCCAATGCCCGGTTCCATGACTAGACAAGCTTGTCACTGGAATCATTTAAGGATATTCCATTTGTTCGAAGAGCAAGGATGAAAGAGTCCCATTCCAGAGCTAGTTCTCCTAAAAGTTTAAGGTGGTTAGAGTCAAACCAAACAGTTGGGGAACCTGAAACAAAATGGCAAGCATATTGGGCAAGTGTATAAATATTCAGATTATGGAGTTGAGTAATAAGTGTCGGAGAAAGAAAAAACATGTAATTTCCTCTGACAAAGGCATCCAGGCCGAGAGATATTTGTTTGCCACATCCCACATTCCAGGCTATCCATATTAGAATGATAGGCATAGTTGTCATAAGGTTTCTCCATATGATTGAAGCAACAGGAAATTTAAACTCATTTCTTTTAATCCATGATGGAACATCTATACCTTTCAGGTATTTTTTCCGCAACACTGTGCTCCACATTCCATCACCAAAGAGTCCTCTCCAGCATGATTTTGCAGCAAGGGAGTGGGAAAACCACTTTAAATATCATAAAACCCAACCTCTGATTTCCTTCAATAGCGTTATCTTATGCAAATTGGCTAGATGGAAACTGCTTTGTTTTCTAGCACCTCTCCAAATCAAATTTGTAATTAATTGTTTGATTCAACACATAGTGGTTGCAGGAATTTTGACCAAGCTAAGCCAATATATAGGAATACTCTATAGTATTGCTTTGGCTAGTACAAGTCTGCCTCCAAGGGAGAGCCAATGAAAATACCATCATCCTATCCTCTTCTCTCTTTTTTGAATTAACCAATTCCAATCATCCACTCTATGATTGTTTGCCTTGAGATAGTATCCAAGATACTTCATCCCATCTTCAAATTCATGAAACTTTATATTATAGACCGTGCTCAAGTTTCTGACTAACTCTGGGCCAATGTTCTATGCTATGAAACAAGACTTATGGCAATTGATGACCATACCAAAAGGATTTGCAAAAAAATCCTTAAAAGTGTGTGTAAAAGACTCCACTCTTCAAAATTTGCATCCCCCAGGATGAGGACGTCATAAAAAAACAACAAATGTGAAATAAAAGTGTCAAAAACCACCTTTAGTCCTCTGAAATATCCATTTGCTACTGCCTTTTTTATTTGTCTACTTAGGCATTCAATTACAAGAAGGAACAATAGTGGTGAGAGGGGGCACCTCTGTCTCAATCCTCATTGGATTTAAAAAAAAGAGGCAGTAGATCCGTTTATAAGCACTGCCATGCTTACATTAGTAACGCAATCCATAATCCATTGTGTAACATCCCACTTAAGTCCTATATGGATAAGCAATAATCTCATAAATTTCCAACTGACTGTATCATATGCATTTTTGAAATCCAATTTTAGGATGACAAAACTTAGTTTCTTAACTTTTATTGTATGGAAACACTCATGCGCTAAGCCAACAACATCATATATCAACCTGTCCTTCAGAAAACTGAATTTATCTTTTGATAAATAGGAGGCCAACTTGTCCTTAATGAGATTTTCAATTATCTTAGAGATCAATTTATATGCAATGTTACATAAGGCGATGGGCATGAACTCATTGGAGGTAGAAGGTTTTCTCACCTTTCAAATAAGTGCAAAAAAGGTAGAATTTAGTATCCATGGAATGTAGCCTTTAACTCTAGTTTCCTCAATTGCCTATAGAAGGTCCTTCCCCATGATGTCAAAAAAGGAATGGAAGAGTTCTTGGGTCCACCCATCCGGGCCAGGGCTCTTCTCAAGGAATGGAAGAGTTCTTGGGTCCACCCATCCGGGCCAGGGCTCTTCTCTTTTGGCATTTTTTTTATTATAAACTCAATTTCTTCTATGGTGACCGGTTTCCAATTTCATCACTCTATGCATCAGAGAAAATTCTTGGGACATATTTTATTATATGAAACTGGTTTATCATATCTTCCACCTCAGGAGCATCAAATTGGGTCTTAAAAAAATTGTAAGTGTGCTCCTTAATCTCTGATTCGCTGGAGAGGTTCAAACCGTCATCATTGGTGATATCCCATATTGAGTTTTGTATCCTTCTCTGAGTAGCATACTTATGAAAGAATATGGTATTCTTGTCCCCTTTTTGCATCCAGAGAGCTCGGCTCCTAAGCCTCCACGATGATTCTTCAATAGCTAGAATTTTCTCTTTTCTAATCTTAAGAGCTCTCATTAGGTTTAACTCCTCTTGTTTGAAGATTTGAGACTTTTGGCTCTCTAAAAGATTAGAAAAAATTGATTCAATGAGGGATAGCTCCGCTTTTTGCTGTTCTTTTTTCTTTTTTTGCCAATTAATCACAAGATTCTTTAGAAACTTTAGTTTTCCACACAATAGGACATAAGGGGAGTTGTTTGTCCAATGAGTCATGGAAGCCCAAGTCGACTTGATAAGAGCAATAAAATCCGGCTTTGTAAGCCAAGAGATATTGAATTTGAAAGGTGAACGACCCAAGCGACAGGGGTAGTCAAACTGCAGATAGGTCGGGTTGTGGTCTAATATTGTCAAGTTAATAGTCCATGACCTGTAATTACTTTGACTATTGCAAATTAAGTTAAGATTGCATTTTTTTCTATATTTTAAAATATAACTATCATTAAAATATAAAAAATGTTGATAATGTTTTTTTATGCAAATTCATAACATATAATTACAAAGTTGTAAATTGAGTTAAAATTACAACCCTTCCAATATTATAAAGTACACCCATGATTGAAAGTATAACGTATAATTGTAAACTGAGTTAAAATTACAACCCTTCCGGTATTATAAAGTACACCCATGATTGAAGGTATGGATGGATATCCCCCGTATAGGGTGGTAGGGAAGTGGCAAGCGCTTGGGCCGTTGTCCAAGACCATCTACCACACATCCTCCTCCATCACTAACACTTGACACCCTCCTTCAACACTCATCCCTTCCACCCATGCGACTCATTAGCTATCCTCTTTTGTGTATTGTCCGACCTCCATGTACTCATGTTGGAAATCATCATTCCTTCTTGATGGAGATAGGATGACTTAATTCTCCTCTCTCTCATCGCCTCTGCATCAAACAATCACCTCTCATCATGATTTAGAGAAATCAAGCCATTTATTAGCCTTAACTCCGACAACTATGAAGCTCTCCAAGAAATTTTTGTGAGCTTGTTGGGTGGTTATTTCTCCCCTTCGTTCTATGGGCCCTGGTATTATTCCTATCCTTTGAAACCCCCCGAACTTACTCCTTCGCAGGCCCCCACTCTTAGGCTTTCTACTTTCCCTACTCCCTAATTCAATTTCCCCTCCCCATGACAAGTGGAGGTCGCTCTCGTTGAGCTCAAGGAAGCTCCTCATATAGTTCTCGTGGAAGGTATGGATCATGACTTGTCTCAGCCACATAAGACTCTATTGAGTCCTACCAGGCTCATACTCCTCGAGACATTTTTGAAGAAATCAATTTAGTAGAGGCAGACGTTTGAGTGCTCAAACGCTTTGTGGAGGATGAGGAGGTGATCGATGAACTCAGTTCTTGGATTTTGGATACCATAAACACTCATTCTTGAGCTTCCCATTATCTAAAAAATGTGGAGATTTATTAGCACATGAAGTTGTTTCTAGGTCGTGTCCTGGTCGACTGTCATGAGGAGAAGCAGGAGACCATGCTACAACTTGACGAAATTCAAGCATCAACTCTAGATGCTCGATTACAAGGTCAATCTGATGGCTAGAATATTAATGGGTATGGATCTCGCAATAGTGGAAAGTCCTCCAACTAAGGTGCCTAAGAGTTAGAACCACCTCTCTGTTTAATTTTTTTCTCATACTTATTAGGATTTTGAGCTTTATGTTGTATATAGGAGGTATGTGTTCTCCAACCCCATCTCACATAAGTCAAAATAGGAGACAATAAAAGCTATTTTTTCATATTATACTCAGGTTTAGATGTAGATATATTCAATATTTTAATTTTAAAAGGTTAATATTTTACAAATACTCAGATAATTTGATGCATTGTTGTTAATCTGATTTCAGTAATAAAAAAGAACAAGTTTTTAATACAAAATTATTATAAAAACACAAAAACTATGAATTATACACAACTAAAAAAATGGATGGATATGTTGATAATGTTTTTTCTATGCAAATTCATGACATAATAAAAAAACATATCATCTCTAATGAGTGGGATACATAAATAGAGATTTATAGTTTTCTAATCCTAGTTATTTCATCATCTTAGCAAATGGAAAAAGGATTTTTTTAATTTTTATATAAATATTAAATTATTTTAGTTTGCATGTTTAGATATCCTCAGTTTTCAATGCATACTAAGTATTTTGTTGTCTATGTATGTATGAGAGATATATGTTTATTGAAGCTATAGAAGGGATGTGTTCTACAACCTATATGGAGTGATTAATATGGAGGAGATGTTGTCACATTATGTTACTTGAATAACTACATTACATGACAACAACAAAAGAATAACATGTACTTACATATGTACAGGATAATAAAATTAGATTCATCTTAAACTCTATTTATGGAGCATCTACAAGGATCAAATTTGATAAGGTGTAATTTTTTCTATCATTTAATATCAAGGAATTAATACTTGACATGGAATGAAATGATAAAAAAATTTACACCTTAAGAAATTTGATCTCTCTTGGTGCTTGATATTGACATGGAATGAAATGATAAAAAAATTTACACCTTAAGAAATTTGATCTCTCTTGGTGCTTGATAAATCTAGATTTAAAATAAATCTATACTAATATAACTAGTTTGGACAACTTTGACATTGCTTAAACTTAAAAAAATCTCACTAATTAACATAAACATTAATAAACACCATGTTTTCAAATTGAAAGTGATATATTATGGGTTGTTAATCTCTTGTTTTATGTGTCAAATTGACCCTGCACATTGCTAAATCTTCAATGTGATCATAATTAGTTCTAGTAAAACTCAAATGTTCAAATCCATAGACTTTATCAGTGAAATATAAATATATTATTATTATTATTATTATTATACCACTTCAATTATTTTTTATCTTTCACTAAATGCATACATGATTTTAAACTTATTAATATAAAATGTAACTTTTTCAAATTATTAAACATATATTGTTTTTTAATCTGGAAAAAAATCATTTAAACTTATTAACCATATACAGTGTGAGTGGGCCTAATGGTTAAGAACATATGTTTCATCTTAAGAGGTCACAAGTTCAAATCCAAAGGGGGGTAGGGTAACTTTTTATCACTCAAATCCTTGGGGAAGGAGGGTCCCTTGTCCCACAAACAAGAGAATGTATAGATGTTTATTTATCTAAAAGTTAAATTGTAATTTTAAATTAAATTATTGTTCTATTAGTATATATTCATATTACACTTTGAGTGGAAGCCAAACTTAAAAAGAGAGCTTCTTCTCCATTTGATTTTTGAGGGAAATCTGGAAATCATTTCATCTCACTATCAATTCCTAAAAGACCATGGGATAAAAGAGTGTGTCACTTTTGAGACATTAAGAAGGTTGAAGATGAAAAACACTCTCTTAGATTGCCCAGATTAGATCTTAATTTCAAAATATTTGTCACACTACCAACCTCTCTAACCTTTTAACTCAATCTATGGTGATCTTGGAAAGCTTCTCTTAATGCTTTTCGATCACATAAACAAAATTCTAACGCTGTAAACATTAACCATCATCATTATCAAACATCTAAACATCATCAAACTTACCTTTGTACATCTTATCTTACCTTTGATGTACCTTTGTACATCAATTGGTCTCACCACACTACTCTGTAACTCTGTAGGTTTGGGGTTACTCAATAAGTTGGCCGAGATTTACTAAATGGTACAACGCCAAATGCATATCGGCCACTAATGACAGGGCAGGGGATGAAAGATCCAACTAGAAAGGAAGGTTGAACGAACCTCTGATCAGACGTGCATGCAGACGTCGTAGACTTCAGCAAAACTATTCCTTGTGTTTCTGTATCTAGGATTATGATAAGGAGAAGCGCCCAAGCCCGGGAAGCATAATTCTGCACCAGTGGGAGCAGTTGGGGCACCATCCCAAATGTAGACAGACAAACATGCAGACCTCGTGGACTTCACTTCTGTATTCAAATGTTTTAAAGAAGATGCATGAAGTCAAACAGAGAACGACAAAGGCCTGCACGCGATCACTTCGGGGTGGTGAATGCGGGATCTTTCCTTCTGCATGTCTTTGTTAAAAATGGCAGCCCAAAGCATTCGCATATCTGGAGAATAATGTTGCATGTAGATACTTAGTCTTGCAGTTAGCAATTGGATTAACATGTTTTTCTTTAATTATTATTGTAATGACAGCCATTATTATAAATTAGGGCGTATGGATGCACAAACTGCAATTGATTTTTGTTTATTGCTGTAAATCTTGCTCCTTGCAAATTCGATACTCTCTTATTTGTTCTGTTTATGCTAACTATTCTTCAATCATGTTGCTATATTCAAGATTGTGAAGTATCGCAGCAATTACTTTTTTTTGTTAGTAATTATGTTTTTTTTGTTTGTTAAAATGTGTGTAAATTGTTGGAAAATATTTGTAAATATTGGTTAAGAAACCATAATGTAAGAGCATTTAAGAGTATCAGATTTGGATCCACCAATCTTTAACATGATTGGATTTTATGGTGTTTCATAAGGATGTTTTAATATGCAAAATGTTAACAACACACTCCATCACCCACAACTATATATTACAAGAATTATTAAATTGCTCCAGAATCTAATTTCTTTCTATTAAAGCGTTTTAAAGCTAAGATTCAGAAAATTGTCACAGTTCTAGCAGATCCACAAAAGCTGGTAAGTCGATTAGATGGTGTGGGATTCAACCATTGAAAACTCCGGATGAGAATGTTGTTGTTGGAGAAGGAATGTATAGAATTGTGAAAGGCACAAAACAAAGGCAGTGATGCTATAAAATGAAAGCGGTTAGTAGGAAACTCAGGACCGTAAAGCTCTTGCAGGTATCAGTCTTAATTTGTTAATTTGAGTGATAATGTGGTTGTGCATGTCATTGATGTCGGAAACTTTGAGAGAAGCTTCAGATTAGTTTGGTATATGTTAATCTAATCAAATCAACCAACTCTTTGTGCATTTGTATTCAAATCTAATTGGGAGTATTTTTTGTTTTTCCAATGATATGTTATAGATATTATTATTATAATATGGAGTTTATATTTAATATAAATAAATATTTTTTTGGTTAACTAAAATATATATATATAAATAAATATATAAATTGAGAATGAATTTTTTTTATTTGAATAGTATGTGTTTTCACATATCATTATATTATTGTGAAGGAGATGTGTAATTTTTTAAGATTTATCATTGTGAAGAGATATAAAATCAAGTTTATTTAGATAAAAAAAAAATTAATTAAAAAAATTGAGGAAAAGTTTGCACTTCTAAGAATCTGATTTACACATAAATAGAAAAAATGATATAGCAAATTTCTTTCATGTATGAATTTTAATTTGAGCCAAAAACTTTGAGAAAAGCTTAAGAAGTTCTAATCAACTCTCTAATTTGGAATTTTTTGTATTTTCAATGTTGACAACTAACTTGTTATATAAATATCATCATTGAGACAAAAACTTTGAGAAAAGCTTAAGAAGTTCTAATCAACTCTCTAATTTGGAACTTTTTTGTATTTTCAATGTTGACAACTAACTTGTTATATAGATATCATCATAATTATACAGTTGTGAAGTTCTTTCATTTATAAACATGTACCATGAAGGGTTATACATATATGATTTTATATTTTTTATTAAAAACCACATAAAGTTTTAATGTAAAAAACACTTTTGAATCAAAATTGTGTGTGAAGTTTTTAAAATGTCCAACTTTTATAGTAGACACTCCACCCATATATATATAACGTTCATATATATGATTTTATCTTTTTAATTAAAAAATAAATAAAATCTTAATGCTGGAAAAACTTCTAGATCAAAATTGTGTGTGGAGTTTTTGAAACTTCCAGTGGACACTCTGATGTTTTTGGACATTTATTATGTCCCTCATGATCGTTGAAGTGTCCACTCCAAACTTTGAACATTTCAAAAACTCCACTCACAAGTTTGATCCAGAAGTTTTTGCATCATTATGACTAATTGTAAAAACCTACATACTCACATAAAATATTTTTCCTCTACAACTTTAAGTTAAAAAAATGTTACCATTTTAGCTTTCAAATAATAATTTTAATCAAACTACACAGGTCTTAGAGCATTGTATTTTTAAGTTTAAAGTAATAATTTTAATCAAACTAAGTGTATGTAGTAAATATTATAAATTGAATAATGCATCATTATGACTAATTGTAAAAACCTGCATACTCACAAAAAAATATTTTTCCTCTACAACTTTAAGCTAAAAAAATGTTACCTTTTTAACTTTCAAATAATAATTTTAATCAAACTACACAGGTCCTAGACAATTGTATTTTTAAGTTTAAAGTAATAATTTTAATCAAACTACGTGTATGTTTTAAATATTATAAATTGAGTAAATATTACAGTCACTTTCCATATTATAAACTTGGAATTAATGACAGGCCAAGGATGTAAGAAAATGGCAGGCCAGGGATGTAAGACCAAACGAGAAGAAGAGGTGAAACCTATAATAGAAAAATATAAAATAAATAAACAAACAGACATGCAGACATCATGTACACCGGCAGAGCTATCCCTTGGAACCATATATGGATGTTTCTGTATCTAGAATTACGATAGGGATAAGCGCCCAAGGCCGAAAACGATAATTCTGCAGCGGTGGGAGCAGTTGGGACATCTCGCCAAATGTAAACAGACAGAGATGCAGACCTCGCGGACT
>CBVK0103074931.1:0-16474 GCA_900067695.1 Picea abies | reverse complement strand
GTACTTTTTCTGAGGTTTTTCTATGCTATATTGATGTTTGGTTCTTAACAGTTATCAAATGCATCGAACAAAGAAAACAATGTCAAATCTACTAGCATATATGTGAAGTTGGTCCTTGACTCCTTGCTCCAAATAAACTATGGTGTGCAGGCAACCTGGCAGATGGCTGGTGTGTGCCACTGAGTGAAGGGGACGAAGGAGGTATATGAACTCCTCCATAAGGGAAAGTGTTAAAGGGATTGAAAGTGCCCCCCATGTGGCCTTGTAGAGGAGCATTAGAGCTCCTTGTCCCTAGAGCTGAAGTCTATGAATTGGAGTAGGAAAGTACAGGACTTGTACCTGAACTAGGTATCCCGTATGAGAATGGAGGGCCTATCGCACTTGGTGTGAAAGGGGTTGTGGCCGCTACCAAAGACAAGATCATACCACTATGTGATGTAGAGGCAGTCAATACCATGGTGACTCAGACTGATGACGGTGGGTTAGGAGGTGGAAACTCTCCTATGGTGACAACCGTAGTGGGAATTGAAGAATTCCCAGAAGGAGTAACAACATTTGTTTCCATTGCTATGTGAGACACTGTCTGGCACTCATAAGGATGAATCTGTATGATGGTGGGTACCGAAAGATAAGTGGTTGGGGTTTCAACTAGACCAAGAGTTTTCACTCCAAGGTCTAAAACGGTCGATTCCTCCAAATGTTGGTCAGGCACAATTTATTATGACCCAGTCGCTTCAAAAGACCCTTGTTGGTCTAGCTTTCGCCTTAGTGGTGGCGGGGGTGGCTCCTGTGTAACCAGCGGCAAGCTAAGAAGCCTTCATGACCGATGGAGCTCGTGATCCTCCACTATGTGAGAAGATCAAAAGACACTCTAGGGTGTTCTAGTCGTTCAAAAATAACACGCACTAAAAAAGTCCCTATAAGATAAGACAGGCAAACAATAAATTAATTGGAAGAACAGTTACAACAAGAAACACTAGAGAAACTTACCGATGCAAGTGCAACTTGAACATGGAAGCACCCTCCAGGTATACTCTACAAAGCATGGCCTGATGTTTGTACTAGGTACTGTGGTATACCCCCGTAGTTATCTGTGTATGTCCCTAAAAAAGATAGACAACCAGGTTGCCAGCGCACGAACAGTCACCAGGCGGGTATAGTTGAAAGTCGGGTAGACCACAATGAGCAAGGTATCAAGCTTGAAGCCTGTCAAGGGTATCAAGAGAAAGTGGTCTGGAAGAAAACTGAGGACCTCAAACAGATTCGAGATCCACGAAGCTCCGTGGCAAATGCAATTGATGAAATCCCAAGACAAGCCCTCTATATGTGTTCTCCACTACGATTGGTCCAGCTTTGGAGGGGTTATCTATGCTACCTTTCTACATGCAACCTCGTGTTTATCCCCTATGTTAGAGGGGGGTCCCGGATAAATTTCATGATATTGGACAGGGACACTCCCTAACTCAAACTCCAATGTTTGATTTTAATGGCCTTGAAGAGTTTCCCCTCCAACCTAATTCAAGGCCCTAATCCTGAACTAATTGGTTGACCCTAAAAACATAAAAGTCTAATGAATTTTAGATTTAGCATTAATTTTATGGCTTGTCTTATGTCAAAGGTTATGAAAGTGAAACTAGTGATGTTTGAAAGATGAAAGAAAAATGAACAGAAAGCTGGAAACAAAAACCTTCACTTAACGCAAATTTTCAACAACTTTTCAAATTTTAAATTTTTTTCTAAGATCCTTTGAACAACAAACTCAAAGTAGGATTTCACTCTACTACGAGCTACTTACAATCTAAGAAAACTGTCAAGAACTTATGAAAGCAAATACTTTTCCCTGGTTACTAATGCAAAACAACACTTTTCAACCAAACAAAGAAATGAATGATTTATTTATTTATTTGAATGCTCACAAAGGAAAAAGGAAAAATATCAACAAGTCAAAAACCAAGAAAAAATTATGGCCTAATCGTAGATCGCAAAGAATCACTTCAAGAAATCACACACTAGCAACTTAAAAAAGGACTCTCACACTTGTCTAAAAACCCTAAAGAAAATTTTGATGAAAACTTTTAAATGAAAAAAGAAAGCTATGGCTAAGATCAAACCTAAGCTATTGACTGCTAGGATAGAGATTCAAAAAACTAGAGAGGTATAACTCTTGCCAAGGGAAAGGATGACTACCTCACCCTCAACAAAAACTATCCTTCACGAGCACACTGCTGACAATTCAATAGCAAGTGTGTGCATGTGAGATGTGTAGATCCAGAGGGTGTGTACACACGTGCTGGCCTTATACAGGCTGCATGTATCTCTAAAACTCTGAAACAAATAAAAACAGACAATCCAAACTAGGAAGAGACCATTGATACTGAGAACTAGGATCTCTTGAAGGCTTAGACACTTTTTTTTTTTAAAAACGGAAAAAAGAAAACAATGTAAGGAAAAATTTGTAGAAGAAACCAATTCGAGGTGAACCCTAAACTATAGACTGCAAACAACAAAGACTAGAAAGAGTTCTAGAAAACCCTCGAGAATGACTGATTCTGACAGGGAAGAGGATGACTACCTCAAAAATTTTCTAGAATCATACACGCTACTGTTACTTCTCCAGCTAGCATTTACACGCGGGCTGTAAGAAAGTAGGGCATGGGTACATGCGTGCAGACCTGATGAAGGCCACGTGTACCTCTGTGGGTCTCGAAAAAAATAAATTCAAGTAAAGAAATAGAGATAGCTGGTATGGAAGACCAAAATCTTTGTTAGCTCAGACTTTGCAGAAACTTCAAAAAACAGGAAAGAAAACCAGTCTTTTAAAAATACCCAAAAATATTCCCAAGAACCCTAGAGACTTCCCCATTATGGTCGCCAATTTTGTTGTGGTGGGAAATCCCCCTACGGACTAGTACTTAGGGTTATATTATGCATGCAGATAAGACCAAAATAATCCTACTTTCTACCGTCGTCCTAGACCTAATCCCCATTTCTTTTAAGCAAATACATGGTTAAATGAACATACCTTGTTCCAGACGTTCGATGTCAATTCTTCTTCACGCTTGATCACTTGTTAGTAGCTATCCTCCCAAGACTGACCTGCATACAAAACAAGAAAAAAACTCTACATGCATTTGTTCTACAGATTAATGGGTTAGAGATTCAAACATATATTCACTAAACTATGAAGAACTCATATAGTGGGACGGAAAAAACATTTCTTTATTATTAACTTTAATGAATCAACTTACAATGTCGAGACCGGCTACTGCTTCACGAACTTGATCCTAGGCTCCTCTTCAAATGTCCTCCAACTTCTTTTCTCTGTATCTCTCTTTGTACAAGTATGGCTAAAGGGTTGGGACAATGGGAATGTGCAATTGGGTAGAGTTTCTTTACTATTATTCTCCTCCTCCAAATGGGACCCCTAACCCTTCTTTTATAGGCTAGAAGAAGCTAGGTATTTGGACGAACCCTTGGGCATGCATGGCTGGGAGTTTTAGTTAACTCACCCAAAGCTATGTGTTCCATTGACAACTTTCCTTTTTTCGTGCTTTTGTAGGTACACGCGGGCTGTTTTAGGTTAGCTAGTGTGTACATGTGTGTAGTAATGGAGTAGGGCATGTGGGCCCTTATAAAAGAGTTTTTTTAAAGAGTTGTTCAACAGTGTTTTGGCAAAGAAGGAATTTGAGATGGCCTAATGCCAGGTAAGCATGTCTGGTGCAAATTAGGGTTATAACAATGCCCCAACCAAGGGTGACATGGGTTGCTTTTCCAGGAAAAGAAGGTCATCAAGTGTGATGACAAAAATATAAGTAAATGGTGGAAACAAAGGCTTTTTACAAGTACCAAATAAATAAAGAATAATTTGGGTTGACTATACATATACAGAAATGGATGCCCCAGTGAACAATGGCTTGGCTTGTGAGGGCGCAAGTTTTTGAAAGAGAACTAGTGGAGGGTGGGGTCCCTGTGGGTGGGTTTCTGTATGAGGTAAATGAATGGACAATCTGCAGATGGGAAAAATAATAGTGGATGAGATGAAGGGTTAATGATACTGTGGAGGTGCAGTCAGTAGAACCGAGGTGATATGAACTTGGAGTCCATTGGGAAGGATAGAAAAATGATGAGAAGAAGTATGGGGTTCATTCTCAGAAGTGCATAAGACTATCGAGAATCCCATCCCTAGGGGGTGAAAGCAGCATGAGTGTCAAGTGGCCAAGGGGAACTATGAATGGGACAAATCATGTGGGGGAGATTTCTATTGGGTGACAGTACCAAAATATAGTAGAGGTGACAGTACTGCAGAGCTGGATGTAAGGATCCTAAAGGTAAATTTCATAGGGTGTGACTGGGAGATGTAATTGATTTTCAGAGGGAATAATTGCATGATAATTTCGAACATATACCTGAAGGGGTTGTGTTGCTTGAGGAGCAAGTACCTGCACACATGAAAACCAAATATCTGACATGATAAATATATGAAGATAAAGAACATATGAAATCTATTTGATAAAATTTGAACATGAGCATGCATACTTGAACGTGACGTGAGAAAAATTCTCCCTCGAGGCCAAGTTCAAATGATGACCTGGGGATGTGACTATGTATATGGAAAAAAATTTCTTCTTTCATATGCCCCCAGCTATGGTAGTGGTGCCAACAGTTGGGGGTGAGGGTGGTGTGGCAAGAGCCTATACTAGAATCTGCATCGGCATTCCCTCTGTTTGAGGAGGGAGAGATGGCTGAGGAGCCATCACAGGTGGGTGAAGATACCATACAGGCATGGAAAGCACCATTTTTAGAAGGGTAAGCGTCAAAGTTATATGGAATGCTTGGAATCTAGGTGGGGGGTAGAAGAAGGGAATTTGCGTAATGGCTTAAGGGATTGTCTCCCAAACTGGGATTTTCCCCTGGAGGGGGGGGGAAATCAGGGATAAGTGGTGCAGTGGGGTTCTCAAGGAATTCTTGAGGTAATAGTTCTTCAATTAGTAGGTTGTCGAGGTGTGGAGAGGCCTCAGTGGGAGGAATGGTGTCTCTGATATCAGTTATGTTAGAAGATACTACACACACTTGTGTTGAAGGGTAAAGGAGAGGTGGTGCTCCATGGTATGCCCCTAGAAAGGATGGTTCCTTGAAAATTCTAGTACCGATGTCGACGAGAGAATATGCATCTGAGCTAGTGTGGATGAGAGGAAGAATGTTATCGATGTTAGTGAAATGGTTAGGCTCATAATGTGTAATTTGGTCGATGGTGATAATTTTCCCATTGTGGGGGAACATCATCATTCAAAATACAGAAGAGGCTACTACCTTCATAGTGTACATGTAGCTACATCCAAACAAGATATTGTAATCGAGCTGGGTATTGATAAATTCAATGTTGATGAGGATGGTTTTTCCCCCAAGTTCGACGGGGACATTTTGGAAGATCCCTTTAGGGGAGGATGATCTACCATCATAGGCTCACAAGGTGATGGAAAATGGTACTATCTAAGGGGAGCCAAGTTTTTTCCACACTACTTTGCATGTGCATGCACCTTCATCGATGATACACCAATGAACTGTGATGTTCCAAATTTTTACTGGTATCTGGAAAGATACCAAAGTGGGGAGGTGTGGTTCTCTGCTATCTAGATAAAATGTGATGACTCTAGTATCAGCTGGGTCAACTACCCACAAGGTGGAAAGCAAGGATTTCCACTGAGTTTGACATGTTTGGAGGACCTCCAATACTAACATGGTGGCAAGAGATTGTGCTAAGTCATCGACTAGGTTGTAATTGTGTGATGCCCTAGCCTAAGGGTTATTGGCATTCCATCGCAATGGAATGTGAGGTATATGAATGGTAGGTTCAGTATTAGGGCGTGGAATCATCAAGGGTTTTCTGGGTGTAGCTGGGGCCGCTTCCAAGGTGGTTGGAGGAGATTCAGGGGGAACATCATACTGGTGATCACGTGTTTGCAAAATAATCTATTCTTCACTGGTGAGGAGGATATTACGATCATCCAGATTCCCAGTGTGGATGGGCCCTGGGTTTTGATAGTGCCCCATTTGTGGTGGGGTAGGGTGTACCTCCTATTCAGTATTCATCACACCTTGGTGTGGAATAAGGTTTTGCAACACAACCAGGGGTGGTTGTTGCATGTACTGTTATGGGGCCTGTTCAGGGGCAGGCGACGTTGAAGGACTAACGTGTTCATGGATTCTTTCATCCATCTAAAGTCCAAAATCTTGGGGCAATGGTGAGTATAATGTCCATAATAACCACAAAGAGTGCAAGGGAAGTTCATCCAAAGATTTTTTTCATTGTTATTCCCTTGGCATTTGTTGTTATTGTCCCCTTGGGAGTTCTGGTTACCTTGATTCTAGTTTCCCCAATGTGATGGTTTTGTTGGGGGTTATTTCCTCCTGATCCCGGGTTATCACTGTTTCATTTTTTCTCTTTCTTCTTGGAATTATTCGGCCGATGGGTCAGATTTTGTCCATTCCACTATTCAAACACCTAAATCTATTGAATTGGAGAGGGTTTAACAAAGTTAACGTCATCATGTGGGTGTCCTCGTGGAGGAGCAACTGACTGTGGAGGACTAGGAAATGGAAAATATGGAAATTTTTGTGGCAACGATCTATAGGGCACATAGGAAGGTGAACTTCTTTCACTAGTGCCTAGGTTGTATGCGGAGGTAGAAGGTGAACCTAAACTAGGTTGAGAGGCTGGACAAATTATGCGTATCAGAGAAGGGCCACCCATGGGTGGAGGGGGAGCAACATGATATGGTTGTTGGTAAGTGGGGGGAGGACAATAATATGTCACTCCATAGGGCTGAAGATATCGAGGTGCACCATAAATAGGTGGAGGTTTGTTGTAAGGGTTGTGATGTGTTGTGGTACCAATCAACCCATCCGTAGCATGGGACATCCCAAGTTTGTCTTGGCCAAATGGTATGGGTCTAGGTGCATTAGGTAACACTGTGTATTAGTAACCTGACTAAGCATAGATAAGGTCAAACTATTGGGCCTTATTGATGGCTTCCTCTTCTGACTGAGGAAAAGTGGATGCAACATCTTTGACAAGTATAGAGACGAGTGATTTAAGAAACCAATCAAGGCATTGTTATTTGGTGGTTTATTCTTTACAAACACTAAGTCGTCGACGCCATTTATGGATGTGGTCGACAATATGGATTGTTGAGGTTTGTTTACACTCAAAGATAAATTCTAAGACAATGTCATGGAAAACTGGTAGTTGAAAAAATGCCAAAAGGGCTTTGGCCAAGGACTCAAAAGTCACATGGGACCCTGATTTTTCATCCACATACCATTTGGTTGATGGACCAACGAGTGTTCTTTGAAATAAACTTAAGTGGATGGAATCATCCATGGTGTTGTTTGAAGAGCACCATAAGTGGAAGGTCATAACATGGTTTGTGGGATATTCCCCCGATTTTCCTTCAAATTTTGGAATATCGGAAGGTAGTTTGGTAGGCATATTGGGCCATGTGGGGTCATGTAGAATGGGGTCATTCATGAATTTGGTCAAATTATGAATGTTGAGAGATGTCAAGTATGGAATAGGGGGATTTGGTGGAGGATTAGTTCCAGCCATTGTGTGAGCAGGTAGTGGACCTGACCCGTGAGAGGGATTTGGTGGGGTTGTACTTCTCCCTTCAGAAGAAGTTCCCCCCCCACCCCCTTGTGAAGGAGAGCTAGTGGATGGATGGCCTTGGGAATTGGACCCAAGAAAAGTGGAACTAGGTAAAGATGATCCAAAAATAGTAGCACTCACGGGGGTGTGACATGGTTGATCCGATGAGTTGGAAAGACTAGGGACTCCTAGAATAGGAGGAAGATTCTGCAAGTGTCTAGAACGATGGGGATTTTGTGGTTCCCCTATGGTTTCTGACTAGAAAAGTGGATGTGTGCAAATGGTGACAAGAGAAATAAATGAACAAGAGATTTGTATATTTTGGACCTTCACAAAATAGTACAACTTACAATTGCATGTAATCAAATGAGCATCATACATAAATCAACTGTAAATAAGAAAACGCGTCGGCGGATGGATTTTGTCCATGTGGGGGAAAAAATAAAATAAAATGATCGTCTCCTAAAATACTTATCATCCTTTCTCTCAAATAGCACTAGACCTTCCAAAAGCACTCAATAGTGGGGTCTAAAGCCACTGGAAGAGGAACTACTGAATGTTGAAATGATCAGTTATAATGAGGGGTAGAGGGTGCATATATCGAAAGAGATGGTGATATTTCCCAATAGCCACACAAAATATGATCAAGGTACAATTGCAGCTCACAATTTTTACCTAGGTAGATGTCGTAAATTTTGGTCACTAGGTACCTCGGTCAAAGTGTGGCATTTAGATTGTCAGCCTCAGAAATGGGTCATAGGATGGATCCCTTCCAAGAGTTGGGTGTGATCTAGATTTTATGAGAAGAACGAAATGACTACAGATTATTAATAGGTTCTTAACACAAAATAATAGAGATACAGTAAAACTAGTTTTGTATTCAATAAGGAAATAAGCTGAAACTGTAAAATGCAGCGAAAACAAGCTTGCAGGAATGGTGGTGGCTTATCTCTGAGCAGATATGTGACAGTTGTGCTCATTCACAAGAAGATGATTAAAATGAGGCTCTGAAGGCCTTTGTACAATAAACAAGAATTCCAAAAACCCTAGACATCCAAAAACCTAACCCTAGGAGATGAAGTGCCAAAAGTCATGTGGGCCCCGTTTGGGTAAGTTAGTACATAAACTTCTCGGGGTCATAACTTTTGCATACAATCTTCGTTTTAGGGGGGTGATAGCCCATTGGAAAGGTATCATCAAGGAGATTAATTTTAAGGGATAAATAATTCTTTTGAATATCATTGATAATCTATATACCGAAAAACCTTCATTTAGTCCCTCAAAATGGCCCCGAAAGTTAAAACTGCTAAAAATAGTAAATTGCCAAAATTGTCAAAAAATTGTTTTGAGACAATTGGAAAAGGTGGGTGGCCACTGATATCTACCTATATAAATAATCCATACTTAGGAAGAAATGGTCTCCATTGCATTTAGTTCCCCCATTAGATGAGGAAATTTCTGCTGAATTTGGCCCCAGTTGAGCCACTTGCCTTGGTGCAGGAGTTGCCCTACTTTGATGACTCAATAAAGCTGGATCCTTTGCTGTCGAGTGCCCTTGCTCTATGTGTCCACATGTTGATCATTGGACTCTTGCTATATGTAGACAGGGATGAGCTTTGTTGGTGTCAGCTGCTCTGCTACGTATGAGGTGTCCAATAATGGTGGGAAATAAGGGCGAAGGAGATCCATGTTGAACAATGGGTGCAGGCCAAGGAAAGAAGGAATGTTGAGCTCAAAAGACTTATCTCCCATGGCCTTGGTGATGGTGTACAAAACATAACAGAGTGGTCAAATCTTCCTATGGGGTTTTGTAAGGCATTCTTTCTGCAAGTGCAACCAAACTTTGTCACCCACCTGAAACTTATGTGGCACCCGATGTTGATCATGGCACTGCTTGTACTTGTCATTGAACTTCTGTAGGATATCCTGAACCTGTTGGCAGATGAGATGGATCTGCTCAATGAACCGAGTGGCTTTGTCAGCTTCAGTTGGAGTAGGAGATGAATCGGTCGAGGTGACCACAAGGGGAAGTACAACATCTATGGGACCCAATGGTTGGAATCCCAACCCGACCTAAAAGGGGTTGTGGACGGTTGAGCTATGCAAGGCTCAGTTGTAGATATGTTGGACATAGGGAAGGCTCTCATCCCATGTGTGAGGGTGCTTTGAATTATACATGCAAAGGATATGCACAATCATTCGATTGACGACCTCGGTTTGGCCATATGTCTAGGGGTGGAAGGCCATGGATTTGGTGATCTTGGTGTCCAGCAGTGACCAGAGGCTCGACTAGAATGTGATGAGAAATCGACTGTCCCAATATAATACAATAGTTTGTGGGATTCCAAAATGTACCAAGACTTGTTCAAAGAAGATATTGGCAGTGGACTTTGTTGTGATGTTCTTCTTGTAGGCAACCATAATCGCCATCTTAGAAAGGTGATCAACAACCACAAAAACACAGTCATTTCCCCTCTTGGTGGATGGGAGGCCCGACATGTATTCCATTGAGATGGATTCCCATGACCTTTCAGGAGTACGAAGAGGAGTGTATATGCCCTATTTCTTAGTGGTCTGTTTGGAAATAGCACAAGTAGTGCAGGACCTGATATACTTGCTGACTTCCTGTCAAAGCTTTGACCAGTAGAAATGTTTCTGTAGAATCTCCACTATCTTTTCGATGTCGAAGTGTCCTACCACCCGATTGTAGTGGGCTTTCCAAATCATCTTTGCTCACTCACTTGATGGAACACATATATGGCCTAGATGACACAATAACCCATCCTGAAGATGGAAATTATCGACGACTATGTTTGCACCTAACATTTTGTAGGTGGTGGGGAAGTCTAGGTCTGTCTCATATATTTGGGGCCATCCAGAGGTCTCATGGCCGTAGGATTCTAGCACCGTGGTGAGTGCCACAACTGGCGGTCTGCTGAGGCAATCAGTGACATGATTGGTGCTTCATGTTTTATACTTGATGTTGAGGTGGAATTGCTGCAATTATGTGGACCACTTTTGATGGTGATCATTCTGCAATTTTCCTTGTATCTACATGAACTGCAGTGGCTTATGATCAATGTGGATTACTGTCTCCTTTCCAACAATGTAATGTCTCCATTGGTGGCAGGCTTTCACAATGAAGTACATTTTTTTGTCATAAGTAGGGTACTTACTCACAACATCTGATAGTGTCTCACTATGATAGGCCATGGGGTGGCCGTGATGAGAAACAACGGCGCCCACCACATAGTCTGAAGCATCTATGTCGATCTCAAAGGGATGTTGTAGGTCTGGTAGTGAAAGTACTGGGGATGAGCACAAGCATTGCTTCAAATCATCGAATGCTTTTTGTTGGGACTGACCCCACACATATTTTTCCTTACCACCACCCCTAGTTATTTGGCTAAGGGCCCATACAATATGGGAGAATCCCAACACGAACCTACGGTAGAAATTGGTAAGGCCTAAGAAGCTCTGAAGCTCAGTGAGTGTGGTTGGGGCTGGCCAGTCATGGATGACTTGGACCTTGGTTGGATCCACATGTACATCATGCTAATCAATTATGTAGCCTAGGTAATGGACCCTATCCATGTCAAAGGAGAAATTTTCCAGGTTGGCATATAGCTTGTGTTGCCGCAGAGTGTGCAGAACCTTTTGAATATGTAGTAAGTGTTCAGCCCAAGTCTTGCTATAAATGAGAATGTCATCTAGATACACCACTAAAAATGTATTGCTGAATGGTTGCAGGATATCATCCATCATCCTCATGAAAGTGGCTGGAGATTTTGTCAAACCAAAGGGCATGACCAACCATTCAAAAAGGCCTTCCTTTGTCTTGAAGGCAGTTTTCCATACATTTGTCTGTTCTCTTGGGACCTGGTGGTAGCCAGACTTCAGATCAATCTTACTGAAGTATTTGGCCCCCCTAAGTTGATCAAGGAGGTCATCGATCCGAGGAATCAGGTACCAGTTTCTGACTGTGATTTTATTCAGAGCCCGGTAATCAATGTAGAGTTGTCAGGTTCCATTTTTCTTTTGTACGAGCATGATTGGGCTCCCGCAAGGTGATGATATGGGATGGATGTGTCCCTTGTGGAGAATCTCTTGGATCTATCACTTGATCTCCTCATTCTATAATAGAGAGAGGTGATAGAATGGTCCATTGGGAAGCGGTGTGTCAGGGGTCAGATCAATGAGGTGCTTGACTTGGCAGTGCAGAGGTACCCCGGTAGATGAGGAGAAGATCTCTGAGTATTCTTCCATGACCTTATCTAACTTCTTCTACTATGTGGAAAGGTTAGCCTCAGAGAGCCTGGATGTGGCTATGATCTTTCACTTATTCTGAGAGCTAATGACGAAGAAGAAAAACTTCCTCATCTGATAGATGACCTTACTACATTTCTTAGCAGAGATCAAGGAAACAACACTAGGTGGGACTGCCTTGGGTATCCTTTACAATTTCTTGTTCAGAGTAATAATAACACTACGAGGCCTAGACTCATATACAACATGATGTTTCCATAAATAAGGTTGTCCCAAAAGAACATCACAAACTTTGAGAGGAGAAACATCACACAATACCTCGTCTTTGAAGGGTTTGATGTTGTATGACAGTCGACACTGTTGGCTGACGCGGAGATCACTTCCTTTACGGAGCCATCCAATGGTGTAGGGTTGTGGGTGTGCCATTGTTGGCAGGGCCAACCACTTGATGACCTTTGCTAAGATGAGGTTCTTCTGGCTACCACTATCAACGATGAAGTGTAGTGGGGTGCCTTTTACCCACATCTATGAATGGAAGAGGCATTCTCTTTCTTCTGGCTCGTCTGGTTCACCAGACTTGATCTTGGTGGTAGCAACAGTGGAACTAGGTTCCACATTAATGATCTGTATTCCCCTTTCTGTTTCTATCTTAGAGTCTAAACCCACATCTAATTTAGAGGCTTTCATTTCAGCCACCAGTGACTTCTTTGAGAGGCAATCAATAGTGTTACGCTAAGGGTTCTTATGGAAGTTGGACCACTTCCTGGTATCTTTCTTTGGTGAGATCGGAAGAGTATGGACAAAAAAATACCCTTCTAGTATATTCAACCACTTGTCTACAACATTTGAATCTATATGACATTCAAATAAATGAATATCAAAGTTTATTTATTCCTTGAAGGGGGTGGCACCTCCGCTTGAAGAATATGAGTCGCCTATTGGTAGTCGTCAAAGGATTTGCGCGAAACTATCCATCATCTCGTTCCTTTGTTACACGAGGGCTTCCTCAATCAATACTTTGAAAGGATCTCCTGTCTCGTCATCTTTATTTTCTCCTGCCTTGAGAGGTCACTTGGGTGTGTGAGAGCTTTTTTCCTCAAGAGAAACAAGCTCGAGACCCAACTCTTTGTACTCCGACCTCGTTGGGGACATGCATTAAGATGACAAGGAGCAGACATCCTGATTTTATGAGTAGAACGAAATGACTACAGATTATTAATAGGTTCTTAACACAAAATAACAAAGATATAGTAAAATTGGTTTTCTATTCAATAAGGAANNNNGTAAAATTGGTTTTCTATTCAATAAGGAAATAAGTTGAAACTATAAAATGTAGCGGAAAACAAGCTTGTTGGAATGGTGGCGTCTTATCTCTCAGAAGAGATGTGACGACTAATCTCATTCGCAAGAAGATGATTACAATGAGGCTTTGAAGGAATTTTTACAATAAAAAAGAATGTCAAAAACCCTAGACATCCAAAAACCTAACCCTAGGAGATGAAGTGCCAAAAGTCATGTGGACCCTGTTTGGATAAGTTAGTACATCAACTTCCCGGGGTTGTAACTTTTGCATACGATCTTGGTTTTAGGTGTGTGATAGCATGTTGGAAAGGTATCATCGAGAAGATTTATTTTGGGTGATAAATCATTCCTTTGGCTATCATTGAGAATCTCGATCCTAAAAAACCTTCATTTAGGCCCTCAAAATGGCCCTGGAAGTTAAAACTACTAAAAATAGTAAATTGCCAAAATTGTCAAAAAATTGTTTTGAGCCAGTGGAAAAGGTGGGTGGCCACCGATATGCACCTAGATTAGGGTGACTCAAGGGATGATGCACAGAAAAACTGAACCTTGGCATTCAACCCTTCACGGGTATCTTCCTACCTTATGGTGTAGGAACACTTGACTTGGAGGATTTTAAAGTTCCCTATTTGTCAACTTCTAATGTTTCAAAATGTGAGAACCAGATAATGGGGGGTTATTTAGATAATGGGGGGTTATTTGGATGCCTACCTGAGCGATTCTACCTAGAATAAAAAAATTCTTTTGGCACCTCCTTTGGAGGAAAATTTAGTGAGTTTTTAGAAAAAAATTAGATGTGGTAGGATGAGATATTGGGGGTGTGAACCAATCTTGTTTGAATTAAGTGGGTGTGGATAATTTCCAAACAAGTAGTGGGATGTTTTAGAATTACTTTGGAGAAAACCTACTTCAACCTCCACAATTCAAAATGGAAATTATGTGAGTGAGGAGTGACTTTTTGTGTGAGCAAGTGAAAAAGTGTGCCAAGTTTTAATAATTTAGGTGTGAGATTGCAACATGTGGACTTCCTGTGGTCCTTACAAATATTTGTTACCTATCTTACTAAGTGTCATTGGTACAACCTTGCGGAATTTTAAAATCCCTAAATAACTAGCATGTGGAAATATGGGTCCTTTACAAATCCTTTAAAACTCCCTAAATGTTGTTTACACTAAGAAAGATTGAAAACTATCCTATATTGCAAGCATGTGGGAATGTATGGGGCTATTACTTTGATCTTTAAACTTCCCTAGTGATGTAAACTAAGAAAGAAAGTTCTAGAAACTATCCTAATTTTACAACATGTGGGCATGTATGGGCCCTTACAACTTTAAGATGATTTCAAATGAAACTAAGAGGATCCCTAGGGGGATTTTTCCTGTCACAAATAGTTTTGTTAAGGGAGATGAAATGTCCCTTTAACCACCTTACTAATTCTCAAGATCACTCTAAGGCGTGAGAGAATATCATACTCAAGGGTCAAAGTTAACTTCTAGTCCCAATGTAAGTGTTTTATGTATGATAGAAATAATCTCAACTTAAAATTTTACAAACCAATCAAGCCATCCATGTGGAAACCAAAGAAAAAGTGGAGAATATTTGGTTCTTTTTACCCCCTAAGTGCCTATGTTTAGCTAGCCTTTCATATGTGAAAGGATTCTAAGTGGAGTGCATGTGCATCACAAAGTGCATGAAAGAAAGAATCTGAAGGCTAGGGTCCTTCAAACCATAAAAAAACCCTTACAATTTTGAAAAACTGGATATGTGCGCGGGTTACAATTATGACTGATGCGCAAAGAAAAGAAGTCCATGGTGCACATAGTTCACATCTATGGGAAGGAAGATCCACACACTTCCTGTTACGTGTCAGGGGAGAAATTGATGAGTGAAATACTCCTCCTCCAACTCATAATTTTTCCTTTGAAAGGTAGGGTTAGGATGGTTTTGGTACCTGCAAGACAAATTGATTAAAAATAAGTGCTTTCTAAGCTCAAATAGGGTGGAATTTGATATCGATCCCCATTATGGTCGTCAATCTGTTGTGTTGGTTTTTTCACTTGGGTGAGAAAAACAACAACACTTACATGTCTAGATGAGTCTACTAGACAAGACATAAGTTTGTGAGTGGGTTAAACAAGCCAAACACATGTAGCAAACAGAGAAACAAAGTAAACCAACTAATAAATAAAAGTTAGAAAGCATGGGAAACTTAGAACCATAAAAATAAACCAATGACCAATATAATGCTAGCAATGGATCAATATATTAGTAGGAAAAATGCTTTCTTACAATGGAAGAAAAATGGAAAATGTTGTAGAAAATCAATGCCTATTTCCTCAAGAGGTGAGTGGAATGGATTATTGCAATGATGCTTGAAGGATCCAAAGATAAAAGAGGATTCTCAAGGGAGAATTGAGGCATTATAACAATACTATGAAGATCTTGGTTTCTTAGTGCACCCATGGCTCTTATTTATATAAATTATTTGAGGAAAAATGTAATTGGTTCTTGGTGTGAACAAGGGGACTTTTAGGGCACCCTCTAGTCCTTGACCAACCCCACATTCAGATTTCACTCAAATATGAAAGTAAAATCAGGTTGGGAGTTGGTCCATAAGTGGTTGGGGGGGCAACAAGATCCATAAATGCATCATTCATAGAAGTGTGTGGATTTTCTCGTACACAGTCACGCACTTGGTGCATTGTGCGCTCTGAGGGATTTGTTGTCCTGTGCACACTACGCATCGTGCGCGTGCTTCCTTTGGTGAATTTGAGCATGTCAATTTTTGACCCAATTGTATAATTTTTTCCTTTGGAATGCATTTAAAGGTTGTAAGTGAACTAATTTATGTTGGCATTGTTGTATTTCTGTAACCATTTGCATGCAATGTTGCGAACAAAATTTCAGTGATAACACTTAGTAAATAGGGATCTCTGCTAGAATAAGTAGATGTAGAAATAGAAGACTGAGGTTTATGAGAGCCAGAGGCATGGGTGGAAAGAAACTCTGAGTCTTTATATGGACCAATAATGAGATATCAATCCCCCTCCTTCCTTGAAGGAATATTCAATAAAGTCCCCCCTGGAGAAGGACCTTGAGCCAGATCCTTTGAATGAGTAGTCCTGTAATCTACAATATGGACAGGTGCCAAAATAGAACTAGGAAGTCGAGTAGGAATAGACTTACCCATGAATTGATGTGGTGAATTAACATTTGTCCAACGATCATCAAGTTTTCTCCATTGTGATGGAGATAGGTCCA
>CBVK0103074914.1:0-12770 GCA_900067695.1 Picea abies | reverse complement strand
AACATCTCAAACACACAACTGAAACACATCCAGAAACCCCCAGAGTATCAGATCTGAAGATAAAACGCATCCAGAAACCCTGAATGTATTAGATCTGTGAGACAAAACATTAGATTAGTAGCAAATATCTTGATCAATGTGATCATGGATATTTCAAATTTGTTCTTAATTTAGCAATGTTGATTCTCTTCTTTACACTACTCAGAACAAAGAGATACTTTTGATCTTCTATATTAGGGTTGATCGCCTCCTTATAGTATCTTAATTTTATTTTACCCTCTAATTCTTTATCACACCACAAATTTTCATTAATTTTAGATGTATGAATATTTTTAATATTATCCTTATCCTTTATAATGATCTCTTCGTTTATACCCCAGTGATTTAGCTCAAATTGGGCATGTGTATGCCATCCCTGCTTGAGTCGAAGGTGGTTTTCACTGGAGTTTGAAGTGATTTTGGGGAGCCTCTTGTCTTTCATGTTGTTTAACTTGTTCTTATACATTAAGTACATGGTCATGGTTGTGCTCTCAATTGGGGAAAAACTCGCTTCTATGAGGAGGATAGGATAGGGTGTATTGTTTTTAATTTTGAGATTATAAGTTATAAAAATATTTTGGATCTGCTCTATCTTTCTCCACGAATCTCTAGAGTTATTGCATCCCCAAACTTCACATTCATATAAAATAACAAGAGTGACGAGAATCTCAAAGAGGAGTTTCTTCTTATCCCATATCC
Organism: Picea abies; assembly: GCA_900067695.1. NCBI lineage: Eukaryota > Viridiplantae > Streptophyta > Pinopsida > Pinales > Pinaceae > Picea > Picea abies. The sequence continues at coordinate 12,032 of CBVK0103074914.1, read as the reverse complement.
AAAGGTCCATTCATTTACAATTGTTTTCAAGTTTATATAAGTTTTCCACCCTCCATATATCTTTTTCTTAATGCTATAGTTTCAGTTGAGATTTTGATGAATATTGATTCCAAGATATTTGTATTAAGACACTTCCTCCAAGTTGTTGTTGTTATATATGAAAGTATCGTAAGTGGACTTTTCAGATTTAATTATCATAACTTTTATTTTGTCAATGTTAACAGTCATACCCGTGCTAGAGAAGAAATCCTTGAGGATTCTTAGTTGCTTTCCAAGATCATAGGGACTCCTCGCCATAAGAACTATATCACCATAATAAAGAAGAAGAATGATGACTATACCAACGAGAATTGGATCAACACAACCTACTTCTTCCAAACAATTTTCTATCTTGTTAATGTAAATGCCAAAAAGGGTAGGGGACATGGGATTGTTTAACTCCTATATTATAGTTAATCTATTCTTATCAGCCCTCAATGTTCCTAAAATTGGAAATAATGTTCTCATACAACCTTGCCACATCGACCCTCAACTTAGAAGGGACTTTTAGCTCTTCCAACCTATTCCAAAGGTTCATCCGGGGCATTGTGTCAAAATATTTTTTTAAGTCAATGAAACAACAAAGGAAATTGGTTTTATTATTGTGACACTCCTTCACAATGATTCTAATATTAACAAGGTGGTCCACATTTAAATGATAGCTCCTAAATCCGGCCTGGTCTTTTGCTCTTTTACCGTGACTTTCTAGCCAAGTGTTAATCTTCTTTTCCAAAATGATCACGTACAATTTGGATAAAATAAAGCTAATCATAATGGTACTATAATTAGATGGATTGTTTTGTTCCCCGCCTTTAAAAATAGGAACAATGAGTATTTTCATCCAACGTCTAGGGAAGCATTGCTTGACTGTTAAATTGAAGAGCTTCTGTATGTGAGGGATGAGGATAGTCCCTCCAATTTTTAAGATTTCGGCTTGGTAACCTTCAATGTCCTTAGCTTTCCCTTTTTTTATCCACTTAAACCCAAATTCTATGTCATCTAAAGAAAAAACTTTATCCTCTCTAGAAACGTTTGGAATGGTATCCATGACATTAAGGGATTCATAAAGATTTTAAAGGTAGGAATTCCAATCCTTTAATGGAATCATATTATTTTCTTCAGTTTTTTGAGTTAGAATTTCCCTCCATTATTTCTTAGGATCTATCTTAGATAGGAGCAAAACATATTATTGCTTTTTATTTATATAATAACTTTCCCTCCTTATCTTATCGGATTTTAAGGACTCATTAGAAGCATCCCTTGTGGATTTTGTAGCAATTTTACACTCACTATCATACCAAGGGTTGTTTGTTCTATTTTTCATTTTACCTAACACCTCAATAGAGAACTTGCTAATGGAAGTAGGAAGGGTTGTCGTAAAATTATGATGGAGGTCTTTAATGTTGTCCTTATACAATACGAGATTTTATTCACTATTTAAATCCTTTAAGAAAAGATTAGCTTTACTTTTGTAAAAAAGTAGGTGCCTTTGGTTATCAATTTTTTCTTCAATGGGGTTTTTGTGCATGACAAAGTTTAGAGTTACAGTTAAAGGCTTGTGATCATAGTCAAGTTCATGGTTATTTAAAAGGTCGAAATTTACTATTTGGTTGTAAACGAGGATATCAGAAATCACATAATCCATGACACTATTGCCCAACCCATGAATACAAGTCATTTTGTTGGATTTTGGCCACTTCATTGGGCCATTGCAAATTATTAGGTCTTGAGAATCGTAGAGCTTGATTAGGTCAATACCAAACAAATTCTCAGTCAATTATTCAAAGTTTATTTTGTTCCTGTTAGCTAAAACAAGGTCCTTGTCTAGTCACAAAGGATTAGGGTTGGAATTGTTGCTTAAAAGAATAGCTTGATTAGTAGCAGTTCTAGCATTAAAGTCTCCTAGCAGGAGGATATTACCTTTGTTTCTCAAACTGTAAATGTCTTGCTCTAAGCTATTATATGGAAAACAAATTATCTAGATTGTTTTTCTTATAAAAAGTAGAATTAATAGACATGAAATAACATGTTGTTATATAAAGTTTCTTAGCATTAATGTCAAAAATATTTATCCAAATGCATTGATTGGGAGAATCTATCATATGAAAACGAATGTAAGGAGAAATGTTATTTTATGTAACAAGTTATACCTCCAATCCCTTTGTGGTAAAATTTCTTGTTACAGACTAACAATAAAACAAATCCTTTTATATTATAAACCTTAAATTCCTATATAATAATTAATAAACTATATTATTTTTTAATTAATTAATATTATTAATTCCTTCTAATAATTAATCTCAAATTTAATTAACCTCAAAATTGAGTTAAAATTTATCTTATACATCACATATCGCATAGTATTCATAATTAAGATGTAAGAGTTATCTTAAATGATTATAAATTGAATGTGAAACATCTCCTTTACACGAGAAGGACTCATGTTCAACCCTCTTAAACCCTTAGAAATTAAACTCTATAATCAAAACCAGTAATTTAACTCATTTACATTTAAATCCTTGCATATACTTAAACTTTGCATTAAGGTTTTGTTGAGTCCTTCGTTGGGGCCTCATGATGCATGTTTTGGGACTATTCATTATCCCACGTTACAAGGTTCATTTATATCACAAAAATAATTGATATTCATAACTTGGTTATATTTTTGGTAAATTAATTCTCTCATACATTCCTTTAAATTTGTAAAAGTGGAAGATTCTTCCTTTTTAGTGTTTTAAGAAGATATTTCTAAATAAGTGTACCATAAATAGTGGATTTCCTTCGATAAAGGTATCAAAATATATTGGGTTGTTTTTTTGTTATTTGAAATTCATCATAAAAATATTATTTAAAAAAAGATTATAACATAATTTAATATTATGTGATTTTATTTAATTTATATAAATTTTGAGATCAATTTTCATCTAGTGTTTTAGAGGTATATATTGTTTTTTGGTTTATAATCTATTCAATTTTCATGTAAATAAGGGAAGTGTTTTATGAAGATTCATCTAATATCCATACCATCATTCTTCATTTAACTATATGAAGATGAAGTAAAATTATGTATAATGTTTTCGTGGTTTGTAATCAATTCAACTTGCATGTAAATAAATAAGGGGAATGTTTTATGGAGATTCATTTAGTATTGGTTTTTCAAATACAATTAGATTAAATATATTTTTAAATGTTTAAAAAGTTTTAAATATTCTTAAAATGATTTATCTTTATTACACTTTGCGATATCTACTCAGTTTCATTACACTTTGTTTAATATATATAGTTGTTTTTTTAATTACCATCATTCTTTCACTTAAATGTATGAAAATGAAGTAAAATTATTTCTTTGAGAAAAACACTCTATTAATTTTATTCTTAAATAAATAAAGAAATAAAATATATATATAATAATAATAACACTTATTATTTTTATTAAAAGACAATAACATTTACAATGTTGCCTTTACAACACGTTACAAGACAATGAAAAGCTTTATTAGAAGAAAGGAGAGTTTATTCCCTTTTTCACATTTTTTTTTTAACCTCAAGTTACTCACATAAACACATGTAGTTAATTCAAATAGGGAGATATTGTCTTTAGTTATATGAGGTTCTTTCTCATACTATTGACAACTTGGCTTTGTAAAACAATGGTTGTGAATATTCTAACCTAAGTAATGAAAATTTTATGTCATTCATATATCTATATAATCAAGAATGACTTTTTTTTTTAGAAAAAAAAAAATCATATGTTTTAATCAAGTTTAAAGAAAGATAGATGTCGGATATGTGTTATGCATTGACTATAAGATATTTTGAACTTTTACTTCTGGATAGAATTCAAAAAAAAAATTATATCCAAGTTGAGAATGATTTTATCATTTTTTCAAAAAATGTTAGGAACTAATTCTTTCTTATCCTTTGCTCTCTTTTTGATAATTTAGGGATTGTTCTCACCAATTAAGAATGAGACCATTGCATACTTCATGACAATTTATATGTAAATTATGCAAACAAGAAGATTAAATTGGAAAAATACTTTATTTTCTCATCTTCAATTTATTATGAGATTTACAATATATATTATTGCATATTTAGAGATCCCTATACTTTGAGATCTTGAATTCATTTTAAAGACCATATGTATGTTTCCTTTTTCATTAAAGAATTTACTTAGTTTCAAAAGAAGTTGTTACACAACACAAAATCCATCCCCATCTAGAACCCCTTGTCTTACTACCTTATTATCCAAGCAAATTGGAAGAGATAGATGGATCCTACTCTTTCAAAGGAGCACTCAACATTAAATCTTGTCTACATTCTAGAGAACCTGGTCTACTTAAAGTATAAATTCACTACATATTAGTTGGTCTTAAGTTCGATCCACCTTGTAGTGTTTGTGCATTGCTACAAGTCCACACACAACAACATGGGTTGAATTTTTATCAATGATGCGGGTACCTTGTTGAATGCTCCTTGTAGTGTTTGTGCATTGCTACAAGTCCACACACAACAACATGGGTTGAATTTTTATCAATGATGCGGGTACCTTGTTGAATGCTCCAATGAAGAATTTTGGTCAAGGACCCATATCCACTAGTAATTAGTCTCAAGTTCAGTCCCCCTTACAGTGCCCATGCATCACTACAAATCCACATACAACACAATGGGTAGAATTTCTTTCAATGATGTGGGCACCCTGCCAATTGCTCTAATCTAACATTTTGGTTAACAACCCATATCTAAAAGTAGTTGAGGGTAGAATTTCTACCAATGACATAGGTACTCTACCAAATGGTTTTCTCTGTCCTTTTGGTTAAGAACCCATCTCTATAAGTAGTTGGTATGAGTTTTCATAGTGTTTGTGCATTAGTACAGCCTCACATACAATGCCATGGGTTGAATATCTACCAATGAAATTGGTACCTTGTCAAATGCCTCAATCTAGCATTTTGGTTAAGGACCCTTGTCCATAAGTTGTTGATTGAGTTAAATCACTCCCACGGTGCATATGCATCACAATAACTCTATATACAACTCTATGGATTAGATTCCTACCAATGGCATGGGTATCTTACCAAATTTCTTGTTCTAGGTTCATGACCCATATTGATAGGTAGTGGTCTTGAGTTCGACCTCTTTTCCCCCAGGGATGGTGCCTATGCACTGCTTGAGCTCCACGTGCAACATAATGGATTTAATTTATACTGATGACATTGGTATCTTGTTGAATGCTCCAATACAACATTTTGGTTAAGGACCCAAATCCACAGGTCTTGAGTTTGAACTCACCCCCTGTAGTGGCTATGCATTGTTACGACTCCACATACAACTCCATTGATTGAATTTCTACCAATGACATGGGTACTTTGTAGAATTCCCTAGTGTGTCATATTGGTTAAGGATCCATATCAACAAGTAGTTGGTCTTGAGTTTGATCCCCATACTATATACATGCATTGTTAGAACTCAACCACATACATCTCCATGGGTTAAATTTCTACCAATGACATGGGTACTTTGTCGAATGCCCCTCATTTAACATTTTGGTTAAGGACCCATATCCACACATAGTTGGTCTTGAGTTCTTAAGTATTACAACATATCACTCACTTCTTCTAAACCTCAAATGTTAAGAGAAATCATTCCTCCCATATTTTTTCATAAACTTTTGGCAAAGCTCCAAACAAGTTTTCTTACCCAAAAGAACGAACTAAAGTCTTCAACAATATGTACAATAAGGTAAGAAACTACTTCTTACATAATCAATATAATAGGTTGTGTAATGAATAATTTACTCCCTTAATATCTCACATTGTTCGTGATTTTTGGTTCGCAACAACATATAACTCTTAATATATCATGATCTTTATGTTTATGAGAGTACTCACAAAAACAATGTCCCCCAATTAATATAATAATTAATCAATTGCAAGATTAAATATACATGCCTACTTGCTCAATCTCTCCCTCCCTTTTCTTTCAGAGGTGGAAAAACTTATCATAAGTCATTTGTCAACTGGTAGTGAGGACAACCATCATTGGTTGCTAAGCGCAAATGCAAGCTAACTCATCATTGTTATTCAAGGAAAACCACACCACCTAAAATAACCCAATGGTGGTCCATAATGGGGCAAACATTCACTCCTACTAGATGTCTCTCGGTATTAGGCCATTAACTTGTTTCCTTACATCAGAAGAAGACGAGCTCTTAGCCAACCATAAGCAGTTTTAGGTCTTACTCTAGGACCAAAAGGCGATTTCAATCTAGATAGTATCTGCAAGAAAGCTAGTATCTCTTATGGTCATGACTAATACTACCTTCAATGAAGGCATATGTTTTCTAATAACATTTAACCTTACTCCCATGCATAAAACCAAATACTTACCTATTCACAATTTAACCTCTTACCTTAAAAAAAAACTAACATATATATAAATAAATATATATTAAAAACAATAAACAATAAAATAAATATCATACATTAACCTCCCTCCCTCTTTGTAACAATAAAATAAATATCATACATTAACCTCCCTCCCCTCTTTGTAACAATAAAATAAATATCATACTCCCTCCCTCTTTCTCCTATTGAAATTCCCTATGGAATATCAAACTTCATGATTAAACAACTTGTTTGTCTTAGTCAAATCCTACATCTAGGTGCCTAGGAGAAAAAATTGTCATTGGCTCAACTCATACATGCCAAATCCCTTTTACAACATAGTTAACCCTTTTAGCATTTTCGATAAATTAAGAAAATCAATAAATAGCTAATTTTCAATCCATCACATTACCATTAGCATTACCATCGCCATCGCCATCATCATCATCGCCTCTTGCCATCTTCCAATCCCCGTTTTTCATGAATACAGAGTGCAGTGCAGTGCAATGAAATGAATCAATGAATTCACAATTTTTCTGCATGAATTTCTTCTGTTTGTAGTGTGTTTGGGCTGTTGGGCCATAAAAACATTAATAATAACAATGTTTTTGAGGAATGAGGTTAGAACCCAAAAGGTCTAGCATTGCCTCTGTGGGATTCGAACCTTGATCTTGGGCCTGTAAACCTTTTCTGATCAACATGAAGTTCAACAAAAGCTTTGCTATTCAGGACTCTGCCAGGAAGAGGGAGCTCTCTCAACCTGATAAGGGCCATCCTTCACAGGTAAGGGCACTGTCCCTAAAAACTAACGGCTCTTTCCCTAAAAACTAAGGTGTTATAGCATTTCTGTCATATTTTTAAAGCTTTCTTTACGTATTCAGGAGTTTCCTGTAGTTAATCTTTCATCTGGACCGTGAACTTTTGGGCAAGTTATTGAATTTGGAGCCCTTGGGTATTTTCTAGGCCTTTCTATCTTCTAGAGGAAGTACAACCCAAGTTTTGAATTTGAGTCTTCAAATATTTTAGCCTGATGGGTAGATCTAAAGTTCTGGTTTCTATATGTATGGAGAAGGCAAATTAACGTTTTTTTTGTTCTGTTTTTATAGCCTTAGGCTTACTGGTAAAGCGATGATAAAGTTGGCACGTTGCAGACTGCAGATGTTTATGATTGAAATGATACGATTTCATTAGTTTTATTGGATTTCTTTTAAATATTTTCCTTTTTCTTTGAGCGACTGGAGGTTATGTGTCAAAGTAGCTTGGTTCTTATGAGCAACCAACGTTTTCACCATGACCAATGAGGTCCGCACCGGCTGTTTATGAATTTTTGATCATTATGGTCTATCCATTACCATCCTTACAGTGGCTTGGGAGGTCCATGCTGTTTACAGATTTTTTATTATTGTTTATCCAATACCATTTAGCTGTTTTAATGATTCCGGTTCACTCTCCAAATCACCTTCCCTAAATAGATCTACCAAAGTTGCTTACAGAGAAGCAGACCTCATTTGTAATTATTAATATTTGAACAAATGATTGAATTATTACTCATTCTGATTTACATACAGCTGTATTCCAGGGTTGGAAGCCAAATCAACACTATTCTATTGGATGGTATATGGATTTTTTTAGTTAGGCAATTCGACTATTTGTTCAAGCTGTTCATTTCGCATGTATTTATACAGTTTTTATTTGGAATATTCCTGTGTGAGATTTCTGTATGGGGACATTTCGGACTACTCAAGCGCAGCCCATCATCAGGATACCGATTTATCGTGATGATGGACTACTCTCGAGTAGTCTGAAACATCGATCTACAGAAAATCTCACGCATTACTATTCCAAAAAAAAAATCTGTAGTTTGAATATTTGTCATATATGAATTCAATGTAATAAAATATCAGTTACAGGTAGTAATTCCTAACCTCTCCCTTTGAACCAGAACGGGCTAGATCTACTGTTTCGGATCTGTTTTCTATATGAATTCAATGTAATAAAATATCAGTTACAGGTAGTAATTCCTAACCTCTCCCTTTGAACCAGAACGGGCTAGATCTACTGTTTCGGATCTGTTTTCTGCAGTATAAAGCACACTCTCTTTTTGCCTTATGTATTCTTTCCTTTTTTCTTGTATGGCATTTTGGCATTTTGGTGGGCTGGTTACCTGGTATGCCTGGATTTTGATGTGATCATTTTCTTTATAACTTTTTATTTTGAGTTGGTGATGCCCAGTGGCCAAGTATACACGCTGCACCTGTTAGACGCCCACGTTCTATTATGGCGTGCAAGATAATTGCACTTTCTGTCAAGCCCTAAGATATGAAAACTTGCTGGTCTCAGTGCCTGGGAAACTCTCAAAAAATCCCTCTGAGCACCTTTTTGTGTAGCACCCGTAAACTCTAAAACCCCATTAGTTAAACCTCTTCATGCCTTGCGAGAACTCAGAAGACAGACCCTAACTATAAAATTTTGCAATAGCTTCAGATATTTGCATAATGGATCCAGTTTGCACATAATATTAAAGGAACCTAAAAGGGATTCTAGAGCATGACCTGGATCAGGGTGTTAGTGGGCTGAATTGATTAAATGACTACATTTCATAGTATTGGGGCCTTGTGGTCACTTAATAAGAAACAAACTAGTTGTTGCTGAAGGAAAAACTTTCTTAAATCTTCTAACTGCTGACCAAACGAGCTTGTCATCAGACAGTTCAAATATCCTGCATCTAATCTCTTTGGTTAATGAGTCTCTGTGCTGGAAACAGTGTTGAACTTAGTCGATAAAATGAATTAACAAATATTTTGTGTCTCTGGAAATGAATTGTGTTTCTGAACCTTAGGAATTTTGCCATATTTGGGTGTAGGAGTTTATAAATTGTCAGCAGACATAAATATACCATATTTTAGTTTTCTTTTTTTACTTTCCTCCACGACAGTTTGAGGGTTTTGCATGCATAGGCAGGTTGTAATATTCGGTCGTTCCAGCTTTAAATTTCTCCTTGTCTACTGCATCGAAGATAACAGACAGCTCAGTTACTGTATTGAAAGTTTGACTTTCTGTCTCCCATTTTTAAATGTGAGATGGCCTGAAAGGGCTTTCAGCTTTTTGTGTGAAAATTAAATTGAAACCATGAATATTTAGATGTCAAGGTTTAACTCACATAAAGAACAAAGAATCGGAACCATATAAAACATGAGCCCCCGAAGGCAATAAAAACCGAGATTTTTCAGTTTAAAGGTAAATCCATCCACGGGATTACAATCTATTACAGAATGCAGGGGAAATGATTCCATCAGATTCCAGATCAAGAGAAATGAGTGGAAATGTGCACGTACTGTATCTGTCTTACTTTGTCAGAAGCTAAACATGTTGACTTTCTTCTTGATGTTAAATCTTAGTTTTATTGAGGGGACAGTTGTGAACCTCCGAAGTTCGAACAATGAAATTATCATTTCCCCTGGCCCCACTCGCGAGTAAACCGGCCCACGAAGGGTGAACCACAATGCTGTTTGCTTGCACAGACAAACCAGCCCACAAGGGGCGACTCTTAAGCACATGCCCTTCAGAGATTGGAACCCTAGTGGATGACTTGAAAAACCACCACCATCACCATTGGATCACAATCCTATTGGCAATGGTGTTGGATATTCATAGACCTTTTGGTAAACCAGCATTAATCTGTTATTCTTTTATTTGTGCTGAAGTTGTTAAATTTTTACCATACTATCAAACATTTGCAAGGATGCGAAATGGACATTTGTTTTTGACTAATGTAAAAATTCTTGACAAGGAGAAATGTATCTGAAATATCAATTCCAATGTTTTGCATACTTGTTTGTATACTCACGTAGCTTAAAGCCTGGGGTTGAGGTTTTATTTTGTACATTTCATTTCATAGCTTTCAACTTTTCAGGTATGGCTCCATATTCACTACAAAATGCAGGGTCTGTTCTCAATATGTCTGAATAAGAGTTGATTCCTGAACGCTTTTAATAAAATTCAACCTGACCTCAGTTGACTAATGGTAATAATACTCTTGTGCAGGCTAGTAAATGTCAAGGTATTACTGGAGTTGAGACCCCTCTAAAAACCACTCAAGCAATGCAATCTTTGCCATTCTTGCCTTGTAAGGTAAAGTTTGAAGATCCGCTGCCAAAGATAAATGAGAAGCATGATACATTTAATGGAAAGAATAGACAGTATGGGGCAGTCTTGAACCATCAAGAAACTACAAATGGACATTTTGTTCAATCAATTACCAAAAAGAGAAAACTAAATGATACTTACTCTTCTGCTGCTAGTGAGTGGCTGTCTGGGAGGCATCCAGGTGAACTCGAGGTTGAGAGACAAAGAAAACTAACTAGAGGCAAAGCAGTGGAAGACCAATTAGTTTTTCCCAAGTTTGAACAAACTCAAAGGGATAATTTGCCAAGATATGAAGCAAGTAAGGAACATGTAGTAAAAGCTTCAATAAAGAAGAAATCAAAAAGCTCCAAACACAGAAAAGTCAACAATAACACTGAATATCAAGCTCAATGCATGGTAGGAAGGGCTCTAGAGAGTAATGCTGCTGAGAATAGTTGCAGTTCTGTCTCGAGTAGTGAAAGCTTCATGGCACGGAAGTGCATAGCTTTTGATAAACACAGTCTTTCTAGGCCTTTGGCTGATAGTTATGATGGGAATTTGGAGTCCTATCCTCCTCATAATATGGTTATGTCAGGAGAGAGACAGGCCAATGAAGTACACAAACTGGAATCTCTTGCATATAGATCTGTACTGAAGGCACTACGTGCCCGTGGATCCCTTGACTGGCAACAAGAAACATTATTGACTGATCTTCGCCTTTCTCTACACATAACTAATGATGAACATAGACTAGAGCTGACACATATGTGCTCTGCTCAAGATGTACAGTTGTAAATTTCTAGAGAGTTGAGTAAAAGCAGATTTGTGAAAATTTTGACGAAGGTTGTTCGTTCACTAAAAGTAGTTGACATTATCAATGGACAGACCGGATTATTCTTTGAGAACTTTTACCTCTCCAGGTGTCCACTAAGCAGCCTTGCAATTTGACATTGCTCAAATTTTCAGGGATGCATATGTATTTCTATGAATCTTCTGCCCAAATTTCTGCAGTTCTGGAACAAGGTTTTATATAATTTTAATTTAATTGTATTTAGATCAATTGTTTTGGGATTTGCACTTTTGGAATACCATTTATTGTCCAGGAACTGGAAGACTGTTACTTTCAGTGGATAGTTCAATCTCTAACTTATAAGCAACCTTGAGACATCATTTTCAGGATTATTTTTGTAGAGTAAGTCATTAATCTATGACCATATACATGAGTATTAGTTGCAACTGACCATTTTCTCATGATTTTGAATAGTCCACTTAGCACTCATTGCATCGGTTGATGCTCACAGGGGTGAAGAAATGGGATTGAAACTAGCAAAATGAATCGCATAGCATCAATTATCACCTCTGAGGCTTGCAGCCGGTAACCGGGACTTCCTGGGTGGTCACCCATCCTAAGACTCCTCTAGCTCAAGTGCGCTTAATTGTGGAGTTTTCCCCACAATCAAGCCCACTTAGCTTGCTACCCCA
>CBVK0103074883.1:0-16939 GCA_900067695.1 Picea abies | reverse complement strand
GCTTTGTAATACTCATTGCTTCCCTCCACAGGCCAACCATCTGTATCTAATCCATGTCTCCAAGTCATCCACTCTTTTACTTCATTTGAAAATTTATGATACATTTGCAAACTGTAGGATTGCCCATTCGAATTCTGAAAGCCAAGAGATGTAAATAAAATTAACGAATAAATAAAGCTCACAGTTGGGCTTTCCATGAGGCAAAGCAAATGGAACAAATTTGCACAAAATTTGAGCCAATAGAGAGCCCTGCTAGTGCTTGCTGGTTTTCTGGCTCAACGACAGCAATCTTTTACCCTGTTCCCGTTGTTGGGCAGCGCAGTGCAGTGCAGGGCAGATTATATAATGGCCAGATCAAATTCCACAATTAGTCCTGACCTGTTGGACAATGGGAAATGAAGAAGCCTTGCAATTTCACTCGATCATATTGTATTGTATGTTGACAAATTCAGGGAGGGTTATATATGTATGTTTTCAGAAAGTTCTCCGAAGAAGAATGGTGACCTGTGCTACGAATTGCCATTTCCGTACTGAGGAGGGTTGAAATGAAAAATGAAGTGCGGTCGCAGACTAAGGGCCTCTAGTGGTGGTAGCATTTAGAATATAGTTTTCAATCCCAATGAAGGGGCCTTCCTCCTCCTCGTTGGCGGATGCAGGTCTTCCTTTTTCGCCGGTCAGGGTAAGAAATTCAATCCCAGTTTCCCTTAAATATGTCATTGACTTGGGAATATGTTGGGATGCTCGTCGGATCGGAGAAGTGGATTTTCTCTTTATCAAAAAGCATTTTTCTTCTCATCAAATTTATCTTCCAACAAACAAATATTATTAAAAAAAATTGCAACTATTTACATTTCCATCGTTTACTATTTAAAAGAGGTTGTTTGTCTTTAAATCTCCTTTTTAATAAAAATTGATTTAGTATTTAGATTTTCACATTTGTTTATTTCTCAACAAATATAATTTAAAAAAAGATTTGCAATTATTTACATCTTCATTATTTAGTATTTAGTTTCTTTGTTTCTCCCCTTTCCTAAATTATTTATATTTCTATATTTATTTATTTTTCAACAAATATTAAAAGGAATTGTAAATATTTCCATTTTCATAATTTACTATTTAGTGTGTTGTTTTTCTTTATTTATTCTGGTTAATAAATATTAATTAAATATTTATATTTTTACATTTGTAAAGGGGCTTAATTTTCTACTTATGTAACATGTCTTATAAATAAATAAAATCAAGTTATTTTAAATGGCCTACCAAGATTTGATTGATAAAGTATTGAAAAGTGGGTTTCATTTTTTGTCAAAAGCATTTTCATTTTATCATCATTACTTTTCAACAAATTTTATACAAAGATTCAACCATATTCTTGCTTTTTTAATTTCATTTTCTATCCAAAAATAACAAAAAAATAGAAAAGAATGAAAAATGTAAAAAAGAGCCATTTTATGCTACAACAAATTAACTAAGTTAAAATAAAAATGTTTCATGCATCTTTCTTTATACCAATCTCCATTATTTATTCATTTTTCAATTTTTTTTTATTGTCTACTCATATTTTTCCTCTTTAGTAAATATTGACTTAGTATCTACATTTTCATCACTTGCTCATCTTGTAGTCTAATCTTTTTGGTTGTCTATCCTTATTTTTCTTCTTTAGTAAATATTGACTTAGTACCTACATTTTCATCACTTGCTCATCTTGTAGTCTAGTTTGTTGCTTATCTTAATTTTTGTCTTTAATAAATATTAGCTTAATATATATGTATGTTTTTTTAATTTTAGTCATCCCAAAATACATCTTAACAAACTATTAAAACATATATAATGGTTGATTTAATAATCATTGGTTTTGTTGAGAACCAAAGATGGAGGGCGAACAATAACCAGCTTGTTGCACAACATTCAATGTTGCGGCAGGTAGTATATATACCGTTGGATACATCTCAGCATATATACGAAGGTAATCCGACGATATATACACCAGTCGTCGCAACATTGAATGTTGCGCAACAGGCTGGTCATTGTTCGCCAAAGGTGGAGGGGCATAATTTGGGCACAATTTGCTACATGTGTAGCATGTACTATATATAAATAAAATAGATTCGTCTAGATCACTTGCCTAGACTTGATAGATAAAATATTGATCTAAATACCTTAAATGACATCACATGTTTGTTTATGTTGACTTATACACACACATTCTCTTGGTTCTATGAATCACTGGGATTTTTATTATTATAAAAGAACCACGACCTATCGAAAACAAGCTGGAGCACTCTTGCCATATTATAATGAAAAATACCAGCTTCAAATGGTGTTATTAGAGAAAGATTAATAGTATATTATTATTCACATAAACTCTTTACCAAGTTACATATGCACGAGTTGAATGGGTAATAAAACGTTTCATGATTGTGTTTATGGTTTTGTTTGTATTATGTCTATTAAGGGGTTTCATGGGTCTCCAATTCTACCTAAAATTTCATCCAGGTTATGGTTTTGCTCATAATTTCACCATGCTCTATGAGGTTTTGTGAAACTCCCATTAAACTCAAAACTTCAAAAATACTTGAATCACATTAGATTATCAAAACAATTTTTTTAATTTGTCAAATTTTAATGAAAGCTATAAAAAAAGAGCATTTTATCAAATACTTAGATACAACCCATGTATATTTATGTAACATTGCATATCAATTTATATGGTAAGTCGTTTTCCATGTTATATTATGCAAGTTAAACTTTACTATCTTTTCGTGTTTTATAGATCACAATATATTATATTAACATAAAATTTCCTTTTAAAATGTTACCTTTACCATGTACTTGAAAGCATATAAAATTTTCTTGTAAAATGTTACCTTTACCATATACTGGAAAGTTATTGAGATTGATATACAATAAATAAGTGTGATAGTTTTTGAATTGATGTAAGGGTATTGATATAAGAAATGATAAGGGAACATGTGGATTAATAAAACTTCAATGCTAGAATAGTGAGATATAAATTATGTTACATAGAGAAGGAAGGAAAGAGAATATAGAATCACAGAAGTTATTCTAATACATCACAAGATATGTATATTTAATTATTATTATTCGCGTGCATATATGACATAAAGTAGAACTTTGAGTAAGCAAGTATAATATCACCCTACAACCAATCAACCATTATATTAATAGGGGGGTTACTACCTATGTGAATGTCTTTGTAGACATAAGGATTACTATATATTGAGACTATATACTACCATAAACTAATGAGAGATAGAAGAGAAAGAGATTTGGTAGTCATATAATCTATGTCAAAACACCACATAGAAGAGAAAGAGATTTGGTAGTCATATAATCTATGTCAAAACACCACAAAATAAGCATGTATACCTTATATGAATCAAACAAATCAAATGTCCATTTATAAGTGCACATTAAGTAGGGAAGATTTAGGAGGTGTGGAGGGTGAAGTAGGGGTGGGTCCCATCTTCTCCATAGAAGGTGAAGGTTAAGACAATTATACATACATAGTAACATGGACATGTAAGATTGTTCATTTTTAAGCATAAATAATTAATGTTTCAAAAAGAAGATCATGTTTGGTTTAAAAGAAATTTACTCAACGTTTCAATCCCAAAGTAGGGATCATCCTCTAGAGTTTTTACAGCTCCTTAGGATGATCCCTAATCTAGGATTGAAACACAATCTCCTTTTTGAAACATTGATGGACATGTAGTTCAATCCTAAGAGTATGGTATGTATCTCACTTATTATACAAATATTGTACATATATACAAACATCCACATAGGAGTTGAGGTGTTCCTGCAAACATCAATTTGGACAAATGGTTGGTGATTGCACAATTAGTTTTTTTAACATCCCATAAATGTATCTCACTTATTATACAAATATTGTACATCTATACCGACATCCACATAGGAGTTGAGGTGTCCATGCAAACACTAATTTGGACAAATGGTTGGTGATAGCACAATTTAATTTTTTTAACATCCTGTAAATGTATTAGAGTTATAGTTACTCTCAAACACAATAAATGTAGTCAAATTTGTTCACTTTATTTGTTATATCCATTGTTTATATAACATGATATACACCACTCTTAACATGGTATCATAGTCAAAGAGATCATTTACTATGATATTTTAGAGAAAATACCACCTGGATTACAACCCAAATTGCCACCAAAATATTTCATTTTCAATTTTTATTTTTTTTTTTGCATTTTTCTCATTTTGACTTGCATTTAGGGTGATGATGTAATTTTTATTTATTTATTTACAACCATGAGAATGACCATATCATTGTTTATATTTTCTATCATTGAAACATATACTAAGAATCTATTGAAACAAAAAAGTTGTCTACATGTATTTTAAACATCTATTTATACATCTGAAGTAGAGTATTTTGTAACCTTTATCAAAACATCTAAGCTTGAGTCTAAATAGACACCCCATTAAATTAAAAGATGCATCAACTTTGATTCAATATTGTTTTACTCTATAAAATTATTCATCATTTTCCATATATTTATTATTTATTTAAAAAATATTAATAATAATTTAAATAAAATACTAATTTAATTAATGTTAAAAAGACTTTTTTTTTTCAAATTTATATTTGATTTTATTAATATATAATATTTAAATTTGATTTTAATATATATATAATCCCTCTAAAACCAAGTAATTTTTAAGGAAACTTTAAAAAACCATATACATATAAATATGGATAACTTCATGTCTCGTAAGTCCTTGCCTCGTATTGAATATCTCTAAGGGGCATCTCAAGGTAATCTTCATCATGTGATTCATCCCCTCCCTGCATGGTCCCATCTTTGCGAAATAAATACAAAGGGTTATTTAGGTCAAAATAATAGTATTTGCATCATTAAATAATATTTATTGAATTAAAATATACAAAAAGTTAGTCTTTATGGAGAAATGCCCATCATTAATTATACAAATCAATGTCATACACGATGGAGATTAAGAATGAGATCCTTCTAATGTTCCATAGTCCTATTTCTATTGCATAATTAATTTTAGGGTTTATATCGAACCAAAAGTAAGATATTCCTTTTGCATAATTAATTTTAGGATTTATATCCAATCAAAAGTAAGAAAGGACTTAGTATAGTTAGTGAATTCATTTGTATATTCATTTTCACATTTTAAGTATAATTTCATACTTAAAAGATATTTTTAAGGTTGGACTGGACAAGAAGTGTGGGATCTTCTATGGAAAGAAAAATGACTTTATTTGTATATTCGACAAGAAGAAGAGTGGGGTCTTCTATGGAAAGAAAAATGACTTTATTTGTATATTCACTTTCACAATTTTATATTTAAAATATATTTTTAAGGTTGGAGTGTACAAGAAGTGTGGGGTCTTTTATGGAAAGAGAAGTTTAATTTTTTAAGAAAAAGGAGAAAAATAACTTTCCCTTTGGGGAGGTTTCTTCTTAACTTAATCATCTTTAATAGCCGTGTTTTTCTTTTGGTCAAGGTTCTCCTTAGGATGATATTAACCACTTATCCAATCACATAGTAAGTTTATTCTTTTTTATCCAATCACATACTAAGTTCAATTTTTTTCTTCAATAGAATAATGAAAGAGAACTTTGACTCATCAATATCAAGATGTAATTAACATACCAGAGATTTATAAGTGATTCTAAGACCTATTCATATGAACTGATCTTTCCAATAATATTGGAATCAATAGAGTAGTTCACTGAAGTCAAAATCTATTAGTGTTTTTTAATTAAGTTGATTAAATTGGAATCTCTATAAAATTGATGAATCCAAAATATGATACAGAAAATTGATGAGTCCAAAATATGATACACTTTTGACAACATTATGAAGTATATATGTGTGCCCTAAATATGGAATTATGTGGTCATTATCATCCAATTTGTGGAGATTATGTAACATGGACAAAACTTCATATTTTTGAATACATAAGTGGGAAAAAATAATCATATTAGTTGGAATTATATCCCAATTAATATTGGTAGGCTATGAAATAATATTAGTTGGGATTAGATACCAACTTATTAGATTTGACAGTGTAAACTCATTTGTACTTATATTTTGGCTATGTAGTGTGGTTCTATTAAGCTAGGATTCTTTCCAACTAATATGGAACTAAATCCTACTTTCATTCCTTATGTTAGTCATGTAGTTCTATTAAGTTGGGATTATTTCCAACTAAAACGGAACTAGATCCTACTTCCATTCATAGATCCTATTTTTACTCCAAGTAATTATGGAGCTTGTTGTATTAGTTTCTAAATAAAAGAAGAAGATTTAATGTGTTGTGAGAGCTTTTTAAGCTGGAGATGAGAAAACTAAAGTTGGAGATCATTTGGAGATTAATATATTAAAGACATTATTGATAGTAATAAAATCCTTTCTCATTTTCATTTCAATTATTCTTTATTTTTAATTTAATGTAATTTATTTCAATTACTTTTTATTAATGTAATTTATAAGTTAAAAAGGGTATGAGAATCTCTTTCATATGATGAAGGAATGAAGTTCCCTTGTTAAATAGAAGAAGAGATCCATGATCCATTAGAGTAGAGGTAGAATATATGTATTTTAATTCATTTCATTTCTGTTATTCTCTTTATTTCAGTTAAAATTTATTTCCTATAAGTTGTGAGTGCAACTTTTATTTATCACTTATTGCATAGAAGAAGAGATACATGACCCATTAGAGTAGAGGTAGAATAGATGTATTTTAATTCATTTCATTTCTGTTATTTTCTTTATTTCAGTTAAGATTTATTTCCTATAAGTTGTGACTGCAACTTTCATTTATCATTCATAACTTACAGTTAACATTTAACTATTAAATTATATGTTGAACCAATCAAAATAGAGTATTGTTACATGAAAGCTTAAAAAATAAATTAATGCATATCATTGTAACTTGCAGCTACACCTTTGATTTTAATAGATTATAATTCAAGAATGAGTATACATTAACTGTAAATTAATTTGCATTTATTTCAGTTTTCAAATTGAGTTTGTATTTTAGTTTTCAAGTTAGTTTGTTGTTTCACCTGTGATTCTCTTTCTGGCAAAAGGAAAGACTCTTGCTTGTCTTTGCAGATGTACCTTGCATTTATGTGATTGATGTAAGATTGGATCAATAAAGAAAGTGATTTATTTGGCTAAGTTTAAATATTTTTATTTTATTTTTGTAGGTAAGTATTATTGGCTATGAAATTGTTGATGAAATTACAATTTTGTATTCTTGATTCATTGCTCTAAAAAACCATATTACACTCGCAATATGCAATCCCAACAATTAAAAAGTAAAATGATTACACTACTACAACTTATAACTTATTTTTGATACAATGATAACTATGAAAAGTCATTAAATTATTTTTGATGGAGTGATAACTGTGAAAAGAGAAGCTCAATCTTCTACCCTGTTCCTGTTGTTGGACAGGGCAGATTATATAATGATCTGATCAAATTCAATTGAAGAACCCTTTTCCTGGTCATCAAATTTATCTTCCAACAAATATTATTAAAAAAAATTGCAACTATTTCCATCTTCATCATTTACTCTTTAAAAAAAATTGCAACTATTTTCATCTCCATCATTTACTATTTCCATCTTCATTATTTACTCTTTAAAAAGAAATTGCAACTATTTTCATCTCCATCATTTACTCTTTAATAAGTTGTTTTTCTTTATTTTTCTTTTTAATAAAAATTAATTTAAAAAAAATTGCAACTATTTCCATCTCCATCATTTACTCTTTAAAAAATTGTAACTATTTCCATCTCCATCATTTACTCTTTAATGGGTTGTTTTCCTTTATTTTTCTTTTTAATAAAAATTAATTTAATATTTATTTAATAAATTGTTTCCTTTATTTTATTTTTTTAATAAAAAATAACTTAATATTCATACTTCTACATTCACTCATTTCTCAACAAATATAATTAAAAAAGAGATTTGCAATTATTTCCATCTTCATTGTTTACTATTTAACGTATTGTTTTTCATTATTTCTCTTCTTTAATAAATATTAATTTAATATTTGTATTTTTATATTTATATTTACTCAATTTTTAATAAATATTAAAAAATTAACTATTTTCATCTCCATAATTTATTATTTAGTGGATTGTTTTTCTTTATTTCTCCTTTTTAATAAATATTAATTTAGGTCGTAATTTAAAGGTTTTAAGTTTTAATTTTTTTCACAAGTTCAAATCCAGAAGAGTAGGGTATATATACATCTATAGATTTTACTAATCAAATTGTTGGGTTGAAAAATAAATTATTATTATTATTATTATTACTCATACTTCGCTCAAATTTTAGTGAAAAATTGTTGGATCTGTAAATTTGAGTAGTTAAATTTGTATAATCCTAAAGCCAAAACATAAAATGTTTTTACATTTGTAAAGAAACTCAATTTTCTACTTATATAACATGTCTTTTCAATAAATAAAAATTAAGTTATTTAAATTGCCCACCCATACTTGATAGATAAAACATTGAGTAGATTTGAGTAAAAGTGGGGTTCACTCTTTGTCAAAAGCATTTTCCTTCCATCATTATTAACTTTTAACAAATTTTATGAAAAGACTAAAAAATTCATTATTAACTTTTAACAAATTTTATGAAAAGACTAAAAAATTCATTATTAACTTTTAACAAATTTTATGAAAAGACTAAAAGATG
This sequence comes from Picea abies, assembly GCA_900067695.1. NCBI lineage: Eukaryota > Viridiplantae > Streptophyta > Pinopsida > Pinales > Pinaceae > Picea > Picea abies. The sequence goes on along the minus strand of CBVK0103074883.1, from coordinate 8,196 downwards.
TTCTTCCTCTTCTATTTCTATTTTCTATCAAAAAAAAATAAAAAATATATGGAAGAGAATGGAAAATGTATAAAAGAGCAATTTTGTGTTACAATAAATTAGTTAGGTTAAAACAAAAAAGTTCCATGCATCTTTCTTTATACTAATTTCCATCATTTACTCATTTTTTAATTGAGTTGGTTGACTACCCTTATTTCTCCGTTTTAGTAAACACTGACTTAGTATCTGTATTTTCATCACTTGCTCATGTTGTAGTTTCTAGTTTGTTGCCTATTTTGATTTTTTGTCTTTAATAAATATTGACTTAATAACTAAGTGTTTTTAAATTTTGGTCATAAATGCATATAAACATTTTGACTAGTTATAGAAACATATACAATGATTGACTTAATAATCATTGACTTTGACGAGAGCCAAAGGTGGAGGGGCACCATTTTCTACCTATGTAACATGTTCTATAAATAAATAATATAGATAATATAGATTAGTATAGATAACTTACCTAGACTCGATACATAAAACATTGATCTAAATACCTTAAATGTCATAGCATGTTTGTTTATGTTAACTTATACACGGACATTATCTTCTTTCTATGCATCACTTGGATTTTATTGTTATAAAAGAACCACAACCTATTGAAAACAAAAGGGAGCACTCTTGCCATATTATAATGAATACTATCCGCTTCAAATGGTGTTATTAGATATTAGATTAGTGGTATATTATTATCGGTTTTGTCTATATTATGCCTATGCTTATGATTTTTCCATGCTCTAAGGGTTTTTGGGGGTCTCCCAATTCGACCCAAAATCTCATATAAGTTATGGTTTTGCTCATCATTCCACCTTGCTCTATGAAGTTTTGTGAATCTCCAAATAGACTCAAAACCTCAAGAATACTTGAATCACATTAGATTATCAAAACTATTTTAAACAATTGCCTAAATCTAATGAAAGTTATAAAAATTGAGCATTTTGTCAAATACTTAGATCCCACCCATATATATTTATGTATGTAACATAAATATCAATTTATATGGTAAGTTGTTTCCCATATTTTATTATGAAAATTGAACTTTACTATCTTGTTTTATAGATTACAATATATTATATTGAAATTAAATTTCCTTTAAAAATGTAACCTTTACCATGTACTTTAAATCTATTGAGATTGATATAAAATAAGTAAGTGTGATAGTTGTTGAATTAATGTAACTTCAGTGATATAATAAATGATAAAGGGAACATGTAGATTGTTAAAACTTTTATGTTAGAATAGTGAGATATGAATCATGTTACATAGAGAATGAAGGAAAGAGAATATGTAATCACAAAAGCTATTCCAATACATCATAAGAGAGGTATGTTTAATTATTATTATTCACATTTATATATGACATAGAGTAGAACATTGAGCAAGCAAGTATAATCACCCTATAACCAATCAACCATTATATTAGTAGGGGGTTATTACCTTTGTGGATGCCCTTGTTGACATGATGATCATGATATATTGAGCCTATATACTATCGTAGACTAATGAAAGATGGAAGAGAAAGAGATTTTACAGTCATATAATCTATGTCAAAATGCCACTAAATAAACATGTATACCTTATATGCATCAAACAAATCAAATGTCCATTTATAGGTGCATATTAAGTAAATTTTGATTTTTTTTAAGGGGAAGATCTAAGGGGTGTGAAGGGTGAAGTAGGGGTGGGTCCCATATTCTCTATAGAAGGTGAAGGTTAAGACAATTATACATAGAGATTAACATGGACATGTAGTTCAATCCTAAGAGTATGTGTCTCACTTATTATACAAATATCATACATCCATACATACATCCACATAGGAGCTAAGATGTCCATGCAAACACCAATTTGGACAAATGGTTATACATGCATCCACATAGGAGCTAAGATGTCCATGCAAACACCAATTTGGACGAATGGTTATACATGCATCCACATAGGAACTAAGATGTCCATGCAGACACCAATTTGGACAAATGGTTGGTGATAGGTAGGGCAGTTTAGTTTTTTAAACATCCCATAAGTATATTGGAGTTATAGTTACTATCAAACAAAATAAATGTAGTTTAATTTGTTCACTTTGTTTGTTATATTCATTGTTTATATAACATGATATGCATCACACTTTGCATAGTATCATAGTCAAAGAGATTCTTCACTATGATATTTTAGAGAAAATACCACCTCAATTACAACCCAAGTTGTCACCAAAATATTTCATTTTCGAATTATTCATTGTTTTTCATTTTTCTCCATTTGATTGGCAATTAGAGTGGTGTGGTGGAAAATGACGATAACATTGTCTATATTTTCCACCATTGAAACATCCATGATGGATCTATTGAAACAAAAAAAAAATGTCTACAATGAATACCCACAAAACGTTTTTTAAACATCTATTTATGCATCTAAAGTAGAGAACATCTAAACTTGAATCTAAATAAACACCCCATTTAAATTCAACATATGCATCTGGTTCAATGCTGTTTTACTCTTAATCACATAAAAAAATGATATGTATATAAACATATTTAAAAGAAATTACTTTTATTTCTCATATATATATATATGAATGTTAATTTAATAATAATTTAAAAAAATATATATTAATTAATGTTAAATGATCTCTTCCCTATTATCATATATATATATATATAAGAAATATTAAAAATGTATAATAAACTATAATATAAAATACAAATAAAATAAATCATATACCTATCATCTCTCCACAACCAAAGTATAAATTATAAATTTAAAATATAAAATACAAATAAAATAGATCATATACCTATCATCTCTCCAAATCCAAAGGGCAAAAGATAAATTTAAAAAAACATATACATGTAAATATGTATAACTTCATGTCTAATAAGTCCTTGATAGTTAGAGATAGTCTCTCTCTCTATATATATAATTTTTATTGGGAAAATACTAATCATGAATTACACAAATCAATGTCATACGTTACGGGGATTAAGAATGAGATCTCTTTCGTGTTCCTCAATCTTATCACATATTTAAATTTAGGATTTATATCGAAACAAAAATCCAAAAAGGACTTCTCACTGTAGTTAATGAATTCATTTTCATATTGACTCTCACAATTTCATAATCAAAAGAGATTTGTAGGGTTGGACAAGAAGTGTGGGGTTTTCCATGAGAAGAAAGGTTAGTGCAATGTGCAACCATAAACTGTGAGAGTTTGAGGAGATTAGGACATTGGTTAGCAAGTGAGAATTTTGGAAGTGTAATCATTTTTCAGAGTTGGTTATTACCATCCTCACCTTCACTTTTATGAGGGTGGGGTGTTGGGTATGTGTTATATTCTTTGCATGAGTAGTAGGGTTTGAGTATTGTGTCGGGTGCACAGGGGGGTGAATGCCCCCCACATGGGGGTTCCAGGGCAGTGCCCCAGAGAAAAAAAATTCTGCCTCGGAAAACATGTCACATATTTAGGTGGTTTTTTGGCACATGGTTTTTTGCCGACGGTTTTCTATTTCCGGTTAAGGAATTAGGGTTGTTGAATAATCCAAGTCATTGGGTTAGGGTTTTGGATACCACTAACTCCTATATGTATATTGTATTGTAAACAATGTATCACTATGAATGAATATAGAATATGCTAGTTTTCTCAGTTTGGATTTCCAAAGAAAAAATCTCTGTGTAATGTTTGTATTTTCCATTGTATCTTTTCTGTTCTTTTACTGAAAATCTGCTTGCAGTAAATATTGTACAAGGTTAAAATCTACATTTGGTATCAGAGTTGTGTTGGCTTCAGGGGGATGCCTTTGTGGTCAATGGCTTGGCTTGGGACTATGATAAGCCTTGTTACAGTGGGAGATCTGTGGTATTGACTTTTCAAGTGAAAAGAAATGGCAAACAATTCGAAGATGGAGATCAAGAAGTTTAATGGACAAAGTTTTGAGTTGTGGAAGCTCAAGATGGAAGATCTGTTGGTGGACAAAGATCAGTGGATTGTTGTAGATCTAGGTATTGCACCTACATGAAATTTGATAGATGACTGGAAAAAGTTGGATCGAAAGGAAAATAGCACAATCTGACTGTGTCTCTCAGATTCAGTATTACTGAATGTGTCAGAGGAAGCTACAACCAAGGATTTATCGGAAAATTTGGGGAAGTTGTATCAGTGTAAATCCCTAGTAAATAAACTATTCCTGAGAAAGAAGTTGTATAACATGAAATAATAGAGTAAAACACAATTAGGGTGGGAGGAATAATAGAGTAAAACACATAATGTGTTTTACTCTATTAGAGGGTGGGGGAAATAATAGAGTAAAACACAATTATGTGTTTTACTCTATTATTTCCCCCACCCCATGAGAAGTGTAAGGAGATAATAAGTACTTAATTTCTTAAGAAAAAGAAAAAAATAATTTTTCCCTTAGGAAAGGTTTCTCCTTAATTAATCATTAATCCTTAACATCCTAATGTTTTGTTTTAGTCAAAACCCTCCTTAGGATGACACTAACCATTAATCCAATCACATAGATACTAACCATTGATCACATATATGTGAGCAGGCTCACATATATGTGAGCCTGCTCACATATATGTGAGCCTATATGTGAGCAGGCTCACATATCCAATCACATAGCAAGCTCATTCTTTCTGATCCAATCACATACTAAGTTCTTTTTTTTTTCTTCAATAAAGTAGTGAAAGGGAACTTTGACCCATCTATATCAAGAGGATTCATATATGGTCCATGGGAATGATTGATTAAATGTTTCTCATGGAATATACACACCTCCTCTAACACATGGTTGAATCTTTGGTTGTTTACAAAGTATAAATATTAATTGAATGTACTATAGGAGATGTAATCAACATATCGGGGATTCACAAGTGATTCTAAGACATATTCTTATGTATTGATGTGCCCCAATAATATTTGAATCAATAAAGTAGTCAAGTGAAGTCAAAATTTATTAGTGTTTTTTAAATATGTTGATCTCAAACATGTAGTTAGTAAATTCAACAAAGTTGGAATCTCAATAAAATTGATGAGTCTAAAATATGTCACACTTTTGACAACATGAAGCATAAACATATATTTTATTTGTGTTAAATATGGAATTATATGGCCATTATCATCCAATTTGTAGAGATTATATAATATAAAATAAATCTTCATATTTTGAATAAATAAATCGTAAATAAAAAAAGTAGTTATATTAGTTGAAATTATATTCCAATTATTATTGGTAGGCTATGAAATAATATTAGTTGGGATTAGATACCAACTAATTATATTTGAGAGTGTAAACCCATTTGTAAGTATATTTTGATTTTGTTGACTAGCTCTATTAAGTTGGGATTTTTTCTCACTAATGTGGAACTAAATCCTACTTTCACTCCTTATGTTATTCATGTAGTTCTATTAAGTTGGGATTCTTTCCAACTAAAATGGAACTAGATCATACTTCCACTCATAGATCATATTTTTAATCCAAGTAATTATGCAGTTTGTTGTATTATTTTATCACTAAAAGGAGAAGATTTAGTGTGTTGTGAGAGATTTTTAAGTTGGAGAGGAGAGATTTTTAAGTTGGAGTTGGAGATCATTTGATGATTAATGTATTGAATACATTCTTGACCGTAATAAAACTCTTCCTCATTTTCATTTCAATTATTCTTAATTTTTAGTTTAATGTAATTTATTTCAATTAATTTTTATTAATGTAATTTATAAGTTAAGAAGGTCATGGAAATCTCCTTCATGTGATCAAGGAAGGGCGTCCCCTTGTTGCATATAAGGAGAAATACATGACCCCTTAAAATGTAAATAGAATAAATATATTTTAATTCATTTCATTATGTTTTATTTATTTATTTATGTTAAGATTTATTTGTGATTAGTTGTGTGGTGTGCAATTTGCATTTATCATTCATAATTTACAGTTAACATTCAACCATTAAATTATATGTTGAACCAATCAAATATAGCATTGTTACCTGAAAAATTAAACAATAAGTTAATGCATATAATTGTAACTTGCAACTACAACATTTCTGATTTTAGTAAATTATAATTCAAGAATGAATACGCATTAAATGTAAATTAATTTGCAGTTATTTCACTTTTCAAGTTGAGTTTGTATTTTAGTTTTCAAGTCCATTTTGTTAATTTTGTCTTCAAATATATATTTTTTTGTTTTGTTTTTAAACCATATTAGAAAAGTTAAAGTTCTTTAAATAGAATAGATTTATTTTTCATAATAAATAATCAATTGACACAAGTGACCTAGTTTTTCACATACGGTGCAAGAATATCTCGCAAGTACATATGAACCTTGGGTTGATAATTAAATTATCAATAATTAAATAAATTAGTATTTAATTGTACCATTAAAAATAAAGCTTTTATCATTTCATGATGCACATCTCAACATTTCTAGTCTCAATGGGTTGGACTCACTCTCTCCTTTTCCCATTCTATGATACTTGTAATTTAATACTTTTAATCAAGATGTCTAGGACAATTATTTTGTTCTTGGATATTGTAGGTGTTCAAATAAACAAGGTATTCCCACACAGGATGAACATCTTCAGTAGCCACTCACACAACCATATCAAATATCAACACACTCATGTTTTTGTGTGGTCAAAATACTTGAAGAGGGAAACAGTGCATGGCCCTATCCAACATCGCCACTTGAGGCAATATATTAATGAAAAATAAAAATATTTTACAAAAGAGTTTCTCACAATCTGTCATCAACAAATGACCCTCTATGCTCTTTAAATAAATATCATGGACCAATCATGTGCTAAGCCATTGATCAATATATCTGTTAAGATTGAGGAGAATATGAGCCATCGGATCACTCTATGTCTAGAACATATTGTAGCAGTCATATTACATAACTATTGATGCATATTGATGCATACTAAGAAACACATTGATCCGGATTATTTTTTAGCAATGGTATGAAGGAAAAAATATAATAGAGATATAACAAACGAATACACAACGATATGGAACAACGATATGGAAAGGAACACAGTAATACAATAAAACTCTGATTCTATTAATGATTGTCTGAAATACAAAAGATTGTAAAATGAAAAAACACACAAGCTAACTAGAATGGTGGTAGCTTATCTCTAAGAAGAGATGTGTTCGCTACGCTCATTCGCAAGAAGTTGATTACAATGAGGCTCCAAAGGCCTTTTTAACATAAAGCATAAATGAGACAACCCTAAACATAAAAAAACCTAACCCTAGGAGATGAAGCGCCAAAATTCATGTGGGCCCCAATAGGCTAAGTTGGTAAATCAACTTACCGGGGTTGTAAATTTTGCATACGATCTTCATTTTAAGCACACGATAGCTCGTTGGAAAGAACTATCTAAGGAATACACATGGTTCCATCACACTCTAGCTAAATCCTACAGTGTGACAATACCACGCCCAAGAAACGTTGTTTAGAGCCTCAAAACGACCCCGAAAGTTTAGGACCCAAAAACTGTAGAAAAACTACCAAAATGGAAACTGGTCTTTGAGCCAGTGGAATAGGTGGGTGGACACCGATATCCACCTGGACCATTCCTCCCTCTTAGGAAGACATGGTCTCTATTGTGTTAAGTGCCTCCATTAGATGAGGAAACTTCTACTAAATCTGGCCCTTGGTGAGTCACTTTCTCTGATGAAGAAACTGCCTTGATTTGACGACCTGATGGGGTTTGATAGTCTATCGGAGGGTGTCCTTTGTCTTGGTGTCCATGATATGATCAATTTTTTCATGTTCGATGCAAGAAGGATTGAGTTTTGTAGGAGCCAACTGTTCGACCGCATTGGAAGTGTCGATGAGAGGTGGAAAATATGGTCATGATTGTTCCACATTAAATACCGGGTGCAAGCCAAGTAAAAGAGGAATACATAATTCAAAATAATTTCGTTAAGAACCAAATATCAATATAGCATAGAAAAACCTCAGAATAAGTACTTAACGCCTTGAAAAAGAGAGAAATTCAGATAATAAGCCTCTTCGAGGGGGCAACCTCCTTATGCCCACATAAATGTACAATTCCAAGCTGATTCCAAATGAAAATGTCTCCTTGGTATATATAAGAGACTAGGAGGTATAATTACAACTAATGGAATAAATACGACATAAATAAAATAACATT